>JABJVR010003706.1:0-15613 GCA_025773905.1 Chitala chitala
CCCCCCCCCCACCCCCCCACCCCCCACCCCCCCCCCCCCCCCCCCCCCCGGGGCGCGCCCCCCCCAATATACAAAAACATTGACATGAAATTGTTTCATAAATACCTAATATATGAAAATCAATTACATTAACTTAATTTTTTTTTTATATTCTGAATTCTAGATTCAGACATGGGCAAGTGTTTTCTATAGCAGTAGTATACCCCAAACAATAAAGGCTGTTTAAACATCAGGCTCAGGCAGAAAATTACAGATGACTGGATTGAAAATTTTGCATTCTCCAAGGTATACAATATTTGTCGTGCAAGTGCTTGAAAAAAATGATAAACAGTCATTGCTTTTGGTTTGGCAAGAAGCTCCTTGCCATACAAAAATGTCAATCACATCTGAGAACTCAGCAGAGCAGAAGTACACTAATGAGTAATTACTGCTGCTATGGGGCTGCTAGAGTTTGTATTATTTGCTAACCCCTCTCTAAACTCTTTCCTCATGCATGTGGTTATCTGGTGCCCGCCTGGGCACCATCTGAGCGGGATGCCTTCGTAGAACGGCTGACTCCAAACGTATCCGCTTGGACGAAGCTCCGCCAGACAGACACCGAAGGCCTACGAGATCGGCTTCAGCACCAGGAGCAAAGGAGGACTTATTTTGTGCTATTTATATAAAATTACTTGGAACAATCCAACTCTCTATAAGTACCACTACTCTCTGTAATGTTAGCATGCCCAGGAGGGGCTGGGCAGCCAGTCAACCTTGGGCCCCCAGAGGTTTTTTCTCCACACTGTGGAGATTTTGGTTCCTCTCCTACGTTGTTGTTTAGCTTCATTCATTTGTATTGATTTCTTCAATTTTCTGTGTAAAGCGCTTTGAGGCACGCTGTTGCTAAAGGCGCTATATAAAAATTGAATTGAATTGAATTGAGTGTTTGGTTACCCTTCACTTCTGTTGTCTGGATTTATGCTTATCTTTAACTTCAGTCCTTCACTTGCTGTTATTTCTGTAATATCCATGATTTCTTCTGTAAAGCAATTTGAGGTATGTGAGGTATGTGTCATTGTTATGTGAAAGGCGCTATATAAAGGCACTATATTGAATTGAAGTGATACAAAGTAAAGAGCCTGTTACATAGTGCACACTAGATCAGACTTTACCTTTCCATGTCTCTTTGCCTTCTATCTGTTGAAGGAAATACTCTTCATATCCGTTTTCTTTGTAATCTAGAATATACAGTTAGTCAGTCAGTCAGTCATCTTCTATACTGCTTATTCCTGGTGAGGGTCGCAGGGAGGCCTGGAGCCCATCCCAGAACACAGGGTAGGGGACACCCAGGGTGGGGCGCCAACCCACCACAGGGCTTTAAAACTAATACCATTTGTATACGTATAAATTTTAGACTTAGTGTCAGTTAAACGGAAGACTAAAAGTAGAATTCAGCACCCTGTCCCAGGAGCGCAGCTGTACACTTTGTCAAAAATCTCATTACATGCATAGAATGTTTGGATATAGTAAGGTGCTGTTGAAACGTTTCCAGTAGTGTAATGAGTAGTTTCCCAGAAAGTTTGTGTAATTAAAAATTGCTGTCCTGAGGCACTATCCTGCTTGTAATGATGACACACAGAAGGGGGTGTTTTCCAGGTTAACAACACTGAGGCAGCCATGTTGGAATACACAATGTTGACAACATGTGGTTTCATGACTGTTCCAGTTAACGACTCATTTGAGCATATGTGGTTGTGTTGCTGTCTGCCAAGGGTTCCTCACCTGTTTTTGCCTCCTTACAAACTGCCCTGAGTGACACTGTCTGAACCAAAAGTATAGTAATATTCCAGTGAAATAATATGAAGCTCTCAATGACCTCTGGACTCTGGTCTGCCAGGTGTATTCCTGAGTAGGACAGTCAATTCTACCTCTCCAGGTGCAACAAGTTCCGTTCTGCAATTGTAGGAATTAGACTGTAAATGAAGGCAATCAGATTGCTGAAACAATCAATCGCGAAGCATTTAAGCAAGTTGTTTCTGACTTTTTCTGAGCCTGACCATGTGGCTTTGATCAGTTTTTTTATGCATAACTCTTCATTATGTAGGTGGAAGCAGCTGATCTGCCGCACACAGCACAGAGGCAGCATTACCAACATGGAACATGATTACTTAACAACAGTAAACAGAAATGAAAATGCTGCTCTATTTGCTGGTGAAGCAGTTTTCTGCTAAGTGGCTCAGTCCAGTACTTTTTGCATGTTTTCTATGCTAAGACATACATCTGGTTTCTGTTTTCATTATCCAAAACTTTAACTTCAGCAGCAAATAGTAGCCTAAATAAACTTATAAATCAACAATTTTTTAATCTAGGTACACTGAAGCTGCATGTGTGCTATGCAGGAATAACTAAACTCATATGTTAATAAGTAAACATTCAGGCTTTTAGTAGACGAGGCTCTTTGCTAACACATACCAACAAATAGGATGTTTTCCTCCTTTTATTGCACCATTACAAGTAGGCACCTGTCACCCAGAGAGACGTACGAGTTAATTACCAATGGGTCTGACAGCTTGCTGAAAATGAGCAAAGCGGCGGCTTGGTTTTCTAGCGCAGCCCGACCTCCCTGGTTGGGACGCTCATGCTGTGCTCGAGCCTGCCCAAGTGGCAGCCGTCCAGCTGGGGCACAAAGGCAGAACGTCGCTCCGACAAGCCCTGGCAGACGGTTCTCCAGATGAGGGCTCACAACAGGATGTCGGAATGACGCACTGGCGTCCCGTGTGATCTTAATTCCCCGTGTTGCAGGTCTGCATCTATGTGCGTACGGACTCCTTTTAGGTGCGTGACAAATACACAACACACTATTGCTTTATTACAGGACAATTTACTTATGTGGGCTGCTGTCAATCAAAGCACAGTTTAGACCTCAGTCACAACTTTGGAATGGCTACTAAAACAGACTGAGACTACTCTCTGTCCTTTCAGTTTACTAAACATTGTCTGAATTAAAACAATGGGGTTTGAATTGGGGAGGAGGGCTGTGACATGCATGGTTCTTGTCCCCACCAAATTTTACCTGGACCTGCCCTAGTGGATCACCTCCTCCTACATGATCTTTAAACGGTTGCAGTCTAATCATTATCCACTATCAATACTTGTAACCAAAATACGTTCCTGATAATGTGGTGCCAGTACCCCATTTAGACGTTGTATAGCGTTTTCAGTACTGAATATCTCATCAGTGTCTACCTGACGTGGATGTTAGAAGAACCTTGAACTTAAAGGGTTAATTGTCTAAAATACCTCCCAAGGCCCTAATGGTCACAATAAAGATAACTTTGACATAATAATGTTTATTTCAGTATTAGTATGTGAGAAAAGTAAAATTAACGTAAAATTATGCAGTCATCTTCTATACCACTTATTCCTGTTAAGGGTCATGGGAAGCCTGGTGCCCATCCCAGGACACATAGAGCAGAGGGCACCCAGGGCGGGGTGCCAACCCACCACAGGGGACACACACACACAGGGAATTGAACGCCAGGGCGGGATGTGCGAGGCGACAGTGCTAACCACCACACCACTGTGCCTCCAAGTTAGTACTAAGATACAAAAAAATGTTCAATCAGTACAAATAATTTGGAATGTAAGGGGCTAAAATAAATTTGTGGTGTTTGCTTTCATATTGTACTGCTTAAATAACTCATAACAATACAGATTGTACACAACTAGTAGACATTAATCCTCTGTGCTAGAAATTTTAGGAGTTAAATGTTACCTTATTTTTCTTTTCACGTTTCATTACTTGTTTTTACAAGTTAACGGACGTTTCGATTTTTGCTGTGCATTGGTTACCGCAACTGTAATAGTCTAATCGTTCTGTTTTATTACCTTTTAAGAAAGTGCGACTTCACAGAAAGAATTAAACCTCGTGGTTATAGAGGCAATAACACAGAAGAGATACCAGCTTGCTTTATAAAAATTTATAGCAGTTCTATAAACATCCTTTTAACTGTTCACAATTACTGGGTTGTGGTTAGAAAGACATGCCGGTGGAATATTTCATTAATGAGTTTTCATTTTGATAGCCATAAAAGAATGTTCTAGACAACTGTATTTGTGGCGATCCTTAACATGTTAGCAGCCAACAAGCTGTCAATTGTCTTTACACTTTCTAATAAATCTTCCCAACACAAAGTTTCTAAAGGTTCAGAATGTTTCTGATGAAGATTTGGAAATGTGAAGAACAGGTTGTGCTGTATTTTTTTATGAGATACCAAAGAACTTTGTTGTATATGCATGCCAAACCAACATGGTAAACTAGGTTCTATAAATAACCATGGCAACAGAATAAGTAATAATTTCACAAGACAAACTGTTTTCACAGAATGAAAAACACCTCAAATTACAAATGTAGTTTTTCACAGATTATACGTATTTAGCTGGCAAGGCATACAATGTTGCATTTCACAATATGCTCCACCACTTCAACAACACAATTTATGGAAGTTTAGCATATAGTAGGAAATGACTAAATTCAGATTGTATACAATGTTAGCACCTTTCAGAAATTAGGCAAACAAACTGTGTGTCATGAAATAAGATTCTTAGACATTTTCTACCATGTCAGTAATTTATCAAATTTAGAATCCACAAAGAACCTAGTAAGTTCTAACCAAGTCAGCCAAGGTCTTGTATTTATATACAGGAATCTAGTCAACATAATATCAATCTGTAGTTATCTTGAATTTTAAATTGGCTTGTGCATATCTTGTGTAAAGAAGACTGTTATACTAAACGAAATGCCCCGCTCATACAGATCGATTTTAGATTCTGTGTTAGATTCCAGAGGATGCCTTTGGTCTCGGTTCACTGTCGTGCCTATCTCGAAGAAACATTTACGTCTATATTTATGTGTTTGTTTGCAAATGTCACACTAAAATTGCCCGTCATTGTGAGCGGCACCTTGGCTGTCATGCTGATGGCTTTACCCAGCACGACACGCCCGGCTTGCAGGATGCTGGAATCCTCCTGGAAATTCCCTATTGTTGCAGGCTGACTGTAAACACAACTCTGTACATTTTTGTATTTGGTTTTAGCACAGGTTGCAGGTTTGAAGCAGGTAGATTTCTCTGGTCTTTCGCAGAGGGAGTCTGGCCTAGAGAAAAAGGATTTTTTTTCCATTAATTTGGTAATGAAACAATGAAAAAAGAAACATTTTTATAATAGAGTTCGCTGTAACTGAAATAACCTTTCAAATCTGATCCATATTCCTGACTGTTTAGCTGAAGGTGTTTGAAAAAAATGTCTGATACTGAAAGTCACTGATTTCTTAAAATTTTGTTTTTTGCAATGGATCTAAAATCAGTTTAATATTCTTCCCCCAGTTGGACTCATTATGTGCTGTCCACAGTGGCTCAGTGGGTAACACTGTAATCTCACACCTCCTGGATCATTGGTTTAAATCTGGCTGTAGAAAGAGTGTATGGAGTTTGCATGTTCTCTCTGTGCATGTGTATTTCTCTGGGTACTCAGGCCAAACACATGCAGGTCAGGTGTACTGGAATCTGCCAGCTGCTCTTAGTGAGTGTGTCCCCTGTGATGGGTTGGTGGTGTGTCCTAGGTGTGCCTTGTGCTGTTTGGAAAAGGCTCTGTGTCACTTGTCACCCTCTCCAGAGCATCCAGAAAAAAATGAGTAGGTGTGAGAGCTCTAATCTTTTTGCACTATTTTAGCATAAATTTCATTTGTTGCATTTTTTAAATGGAGATGGAAGGACAGCAAAGTGGCTCAGTGGGTGGTGTTTAATATACACATCTTCATGGTCCCAGGTTTGACTCAGCCCCTTAGGTATGTGTGTGTGATTGTGTGTGTGTGTGATTGTGTGTGTGTGTGTGTGTGTGTGACACTGATTAAAAGCTGACTTCCTAAGCATTGAGTGCCCTGCCTTGCAGTACATGTTGCCTGGATTAAGTATAAGGAGTCCCTGAAAGTCTGGACTGCACAGACGTCTTGTGAAATCAGTGAATATACTAAATATAAAGGTGTAGAAAACATGGTGAAGTATGAATACATATGTTTGACCTCTGTGCTCAGTGGTGTCACATTAATAATTAGCAATGTGTAAAAAGATTATTTAATAACGTGTTCGATCTGAATGAATCTGCAGGCCTTATACAGGCAACCTGTCCCATAAAACATATGGAGTGCATACATTGATTCAAAACTTTGTAAAACATATTAATTTTGCCTTAAATGTTGTCCATGCCAAATAAGTGTTGTATTTAATTTTTTTTTTGTGTCTGCGGGATGTGATGCAATGTTTCTGTTCATACCAAACAGACATCAAACAGCACAAAAGGCAGCCCTGACAGATCTGTCAGGCAGCCACTGACAGATGTGCGGCTCGGGGGAAGTGGCTGTCTTTGTCAGGTCTGGAGTGGTCCTGTCACTTGCTCAGGGGGCGGGGCTTGTAGTGATAACAAAAAAAAAAAAACAGGCAGCTTTTAGGAAGAGCACATGCCTGAAACTGTGCCTTATGTACAGCAGGGCTCTTTTTAGGCATGTCAACTGGAAATGTCTTGTATAACTCAAAATGATGCTGCTCTTATCCCCAACATCCACACCTCTTCCAGTTTAGACTGGAAAATGTAAAGGTTATCACAGTTAAAACACATTAAAATGCTTCCAGCTAACCTTTACAGACTCTTAATAATCTTGGGCACATTTGTTGTGGCATGTAACACTTGTTGACCTGTTGTGTGTTGGTTCATCTATGCTGTGCTGTTAAAAGGTGTTTCCTCACATGTGGGCAGTAGAAAGCATCTCACTTTTTCACCACTCATGTGACAGCACGTCTGCGTGTTTGTTGCTTTGCATGTCACAGAATTAAGTCTTCTAATGTAGCCAAGCAGTCCAACAATACGGCAGGTTTAGGCAGACCAAACTTATTAAGCAATGTGTGTATTTACAATGGCAGGAGATAAAATTAAACTTGAAAAAGGTGAGGTCAGATTGACATTTTTAATTTGTGGTAATTTATTTTCAGGCAGGCTTACTCACTGAGATGTCTGCCTTTAGAATGTTTGGTCTTGTATGACTGTGTTATTTCAGAAAATTTCCTCTCCCATTCATTTCATGACAGATTGATCATTTCCCAGTCTTGCCTCGTCAGGTTCTACGGGATTAGTAAAATAATGCTTTTAAGTCAGCAGAATGCCAACGTTTATAATCAATTCTTTTTTTATCCCTTCACTGAAAATTTGTTTTTGAGTAACATAAATTTTTTAGGTTGCATTTAAGAAATCTAAAAGATGAAGAGTGTTGTTTTATGTGGTATAATCTTTGTCTTCCAAAGCAACCCACAACAACTCTAAGCAAACATCTTTGTAAACATACTTGTAGATTTTGAAACAAAGGTAGTGTTCTTACTTTTCATTTCAATTGTTTTGTAAAATCTAATCATTAGTTTTTGAAAAGACCTTTTTCTTTATTTCATTGACAACACTGAGTGTTTTTCACAGGCAGATTTAATGCTGATAAATTTTCACTACATGTTAATGACCAGTGCAATCAAACAGCCCATGCCAAAGTAAAAAAAAATAAGATTATCCATATGGGTTTTTGGATTCCATATATTTCATAAGAGCATCAGCATCAAATTACTTTCCTAGGAGAGTTACATTCTCGGACTTGCAAGTGATAAAACATAAATATACACTGGATACTATTCGCTGGGAAGCCGTCATCCCCAAATAATGTGAAAGATTAAAGTGTATTTACGCTAAACTCATTCATAAACAAGACCCAAAGTGCCAGCCAATTTAATGTCAAAGTTTGTATTGGGTGTTCTTCACAGATAAACTGTTCAGTTCAGTTTAATGCTACTTAACGCAGGACCAGTAATGCGCCATGGTGGGTTCTGCCTGGAGAACCACAGGAGAAAACAGGTCCCTGAACATCAGAGCTCAAAGCTCAGAGACAGACCAGTGCTGTAGAACATTTTCTGTGATGGCTGTGTAATGGGAAGTGTGAGCAAAAGCCACAGGGATGAAAGGGACGGTACTTCAAAGTAGCACAGGCAGAAGAAAGAGGTGTGCTATGTGGTCAGGGGTGAAGTCATGTTTTAATACTCTTTTATTTAAATCACACATTTGAGAACACTGCTGTTAGAGTGATCAGTAAAGTGAACCGAAAGAAACACAAATGACAGAACACCAAGTAAAAACAGCAGTTAGAACATACATGTGGGTTAGCCTGACGATAACAAACAGATACATCTACAAAGGAATACAAATGTGCTCATCATTTCGTATGTGGTTATATTAAAAGCAGGTAATTACTGTAAGAGCAGTTTATGAATAGAAGCTGAGAGATGTAGTACATGTGTTGGTGACTCAGGACTTTATTCATATTCAAGTCATGCTATCATAAAGCCCATTGGGGGTTTGACTGAGAATGGCTCAAACCGATCTGCTGTATGGTAAGAAAACAAATGGGCTTGTTTAAAGGTCAAGAAATCCACATCATTGTAACGAATAGCAAGGCAAGGTCCAAGTGCAAGAGAGAGGTTTATTAAGGGCAAACAAGTTGCAAGGGAACTCTTTGGCATAAACAAGGGTGTGGGCTACTACAGATCACACACTCCATCACCACACTCTACAATAACCAGAGGGGAACTGATACAATGGGGAAGCTAGTAAAGACACTGGGAAACAAGGAGCAGCTGGAAAACACTCATTATATTAGGGCCATAAACATGAGGGAAAAGCTAGATGAAAATAGCAACATCTGTGGGGCACGTGGGACAGAACAAGATGTAACAGTCATTTGCATTTGCTTTACAAATATTTATGCTGGTAACTAAATTGCATCTATGTTGTTACATTGTAATAAGGTTACAGGTGTCAGACTTGTTTTTAATACAATATTAACTCAATTGTTGACATATGTGTATTATGCATAGTAAATACTGGATATATTGTGCCTTGCTATCACATAAACCTCCAGTAAATCTGTAAAAAAAGGTTTGAATGCACAAGTATATTTTTGGAAAGAGATGCGGGGGGTTGAATTATCCCCACAGCCTCCATTCACTGTGGTTACTTTTATCATATAATGGATAGGGTGCCATAAGTAATGTACCCCTTCCCAAAGTTGAAATGAAACATACACCACTGCCTGAATGAATTATAAACAGAGTAAAACCACTGGAAGATACTTAATGAAGAGCTGTAGAGAGGAAAAAGTCACCTTCCTACATAACGATGATTAAAATACATCAGTTTTCACAACTGCATGACCTGTCGTCCAAGGATAAGGTCTTCAACTGTACGAAGAGCTGCAGAATGGCATCAACTCCCAGAAAAAACCACATTTGAGTTTTGACGTTATGAAACCAGACACGAGAACACAACAACACATGCATTGTTCTGAGGAGCTTAATGTAATATTAAAAACCACAATACTCACATATATCTTTTGCCAGTTATGATTATTAGCGTCATTTCCATGCTGAGGAATTTATTTCTGACAGTGTGAGGCCCCCTGAGGCAAACAGGTGTCTCTCGTTACAGACACTTCAGCCACACCGCTGAAAGAAGACGCCATCGCTACTTCAATTTAGAAATTAACAGCTTCTCGTTATAGTCCGGCGTAATCTGCATATCAGCTGGGAGACTGATTTAGTGGTATGCCACCCGTGAGTTTCCTTGTCAGGACCACAGACTGTTTCTTGGCAAAGAGAACAGGCAGCACAATCAGATGCAGTGAGGCTGACTCTAATTACACAGCGCGAGCGAGTTCCCTCTACGACTGCGAGAGTCGCTATTGACAATCAGCCCGTCTAGTCATAATAAAGCCAGAGGCGGAGGAATTGACAAAATTCAATGTAAACAGTACCGTCGGATGGATCAACCGGTGTGGCTTTTGCCCTGACAACTGTAACTATGTTCAACAAATTAGTCTAAATAAGGCCAGGTGTTGACATTTTCTGTATTTTTGACAGCGAAAGCTTGTCATGCTGTGTATAAGATTTCATTACATAAATTCTTTTTGAAGGAAATTGTTGGTAAAGTAAAAAAAAAACAATTACATGTTCAACAACAACAACAACAACAATAATAATAATAATAATAATTTGCCCTATGTTCTCCTGTAAAAGGACACAGGTCAGTTCTCTCAGTTCAGTTAGACGCCTCCTGTATTAGACCTCTTAGAGATGGAGCTCCAGTGTTACGTCAAAATGCAGCCATGTTGGTGGACATGCCAACTGTTCACCTCAGCTCCTATGCAAATGAGCTGCAAGTGTTTAATTCACATTTTGACATGTGCAACATGTAAAGCCATCAGTTGTACTGCTCACTTACATTATCTGGTGGCAGAATTTTCCCACAGGTATATGACATGCAGGTGAAACATGATTAAACGTTCTGGACTTTGACCGCTGGTAAACCAAGAAGCAGCAGACACAGTTGATGTCAGTGGTCTCTCGTCTGCTTCTCATATTATGCACAATAATCATCTTCAGGCCACATTTTATTTTCCAAACATATCAACTATGTGTCTGACTCAGCCACATGACTCCTGAAAAGTAGTTATGATTTTCTTCAAAGGAATAAGATCGTTTTAAGGAAGTACCAGTCATATATTTTGGCAATGAGACATTAATTTCAAGTGAACAGAAAAAAAAACAGTTTACTGTAATATCTGCCTTTTGAGTCTGCTTCTGAACATGCCTTTAATGTATCAATAAATCACAGAATAGCAGGTAACATTGACAAATCTGTAAAAAAACCAGCAGACTCTCCTCTGTGGGTTGACTATTGGTTGAAATGGGGATTTAATCAGAAAATAATATAGACGGTGCAATATTGTGTAAATCCATTATTATGAACAGGATATTTATCACAAACCAGTGGTTCTGTAGTTGAGAGGTTAAAATGCTGCAGTGGAACATTTAAACATGTGTCCACCTGAAACTTGGAAGCTATTATGGTTGTCCTTGCTCTCAAGAACATGGGGTTCCATCCGTCTCTGAAGTCATGTCGGGGCAGTGTCCCATCTCTGAGGTGGCAACGTCTGAAGTTACAGACACTTTGAAGATCTTGTGACTGAATAAAAACAAGCCATCATCTTGAATTTATCTCGACATTCCATGGGAAAATAATTCAGGTGTCTTAACAGGAAAAAAAAACAAAAGAATATAAAAATAAACTATGAAAGATTTTGTAAAAATGTATTCATTGGTTTTGCTTCATGCTATTTGGTTTAAGTTTAGACAGATAGGATAAGTGGTTGGATATTGGTTTGATATTGGCTGGATGGATTTAAATAGAGAAGTATTAGTTATGTCTTCATAAAAATAGGATTTAAGATTACAGGTCGGTGCGGAAATCACCAAAGCTGTGTTATATTTGTAGAGGTTTTAAGGCATCTCAGATGTTCCAGCAAAGTGCCAGGTCTTTCTCCACAGGCTCTCATTACACCGTGACTGTGATAAGGGTCACCTGCTGTCATTGACCAGGCCCCACGCTTGGCCTTCATCCAGCGAACATCAAAGGTGCGTCAGTCAGGTATCGTCACACAAAGGGGTGAGCACAGTCGTGTCACTCAGACTCACAGGAGGACGCTACACGCAGACTGTCACCGCGCCGTCACTCGTCCAGCCAGCAGCGCACGGTGACCCTGCTCCGTCCATTTCACACAGTCTCAGAGAATCACACGCCCTGTTTGTACTGCCAAAGACTGCTGTTAATTGTGTTGAATATCTGTTAACTTACATTTTACATGTTTTGTGCTTTGCAATTGGGCAAAACAGCATTTTTGCTGTTCGGTGTCACTGTGCAGCTTCTTTTAAAATCTTGTCATTTAATGTTTATTTTTTTTTACTTTGGTTTGTGTTGATTCACCGTTATTCAGCCTCAAAGTCAGGACTGGAATTTCTTCGCCACTGAAGCCGCATATCACAGTAAGGAATATAAGCAGCTCCCAAGGGCTCGCCAGCTGTTAGTGTCAGTAAGTGTCACTACACTTCTCAGAATGAGAAGGAGGTGCTGCACTGGAAATGTTTTAAATATCTTTGGGGGGTGTCCCAGTCCCTCAAACTAAACGCTGTTATGATATTGCACCAGTAGTTCCAAAGGAAGCCTCTGCCAACAGTTTCTTGTTCACTTACCATCTAAACTATATATTATGTTAAAATTTCTGTCCTGATTAAGTTTTACACTGTTTCTGAGTATGCAGAATCCATCGTATATGCAATGTAACTACTGGTGGCACAGTGGTGACTGAATGAAGCGTGTGGTTTTCTGCACAAACCTTCACGGTGGAGTTTAACATTAGCTCGCTGTTACATGTACTGTTCAATGTCTTATTATTTCCCCCTTCAGGCTCTGTGAATGTGGAGTTTTGATAAATGCTTCAAAATAAAAAAATCCAGTTTTGTAATTAGGCTATTTATAGCCATAAATAATACAATGATTATAACTGCGTAATGGAGCTGTAAAGCATGTCTCATAGGCTGCAAAACAGCATGTTATGGGCTGCATGTGGCCCACGGGCTGCTGGTGAGTACCCCAGCCTTGTATAGTGGGCCCCATGTATTACAGACTCACAAGGCTTACATCATGGCTATTAATTGGTTTACATAAAAGCGATTTGTATGAACTACCTGCACACTTAAATGCAAATGTTTACAACTAAGCGACACGGTGAGACATTCAGTTGTGGTCTTTTTTGAAATCACTAGTACAGCTGCACATGAAAACAGAATGTGCTAAAACACCCAAGCTTCTTATTTTCAGCTTTGTTGAAATGGCTTTTCTCAGCTATGTTTGGGACATAATTGATCTGATGGAAAACCACACTTTAACAAAACTTAAAAGTTGTTAAGAAAATGTCATTTCATTTAGATGCCCTTACTTGTGAATTTGGTACTGACACAAGTAGAGAGATTGATAGTGCAATGTGAGTTTTATATTCTTATTTTTTATGTTGTCGTGTTCACAGGTCGCTGCTGTTACCCTGTGCGATACCTTCCGGGTGATGTTCCTAAAACAGCAGACTCGGATGTGCCCCCCTGCATGCTGTTCTCCCAGCAGGCGTTAGCAGTTGCAGTGGCCCAGTGCAGCCACGTTTTGAGCCTAATCCCCAGGGGAGGTGAGGGAAACGTAAACAGGGGTGTGGCGTTGCTGCACATGCAGGCACACGCTGCCCCCCCCAACCCAGTCTTGCGGCGTGGCGGGTGGGACAAAGGCAGGGCTTAGCTGCGCCGTGGGGAGGCCTGGGAATGCTGGATTCCCCCTGCCGCTAGCCGAGACCACCGCCAGCGCTGACAATACCGCAAAACCCCAGGATTACAGCCCCTCCCCAAGGTGGGTAAGGGAGGAGGGAGACTGGCACAGAAGACAAGATCACCAGTGTGAGGGCACCCAGGTGCCAGTGTGATGCTACTCAGCCCAGAACTGACTCTACATGCCAAGACTAATGCCATGCTATACTGTTACCTAGCTTTGCATTTCCTGGGCACATAAAGGTTAAAAGGTTGTGAATGCTTTAAAGTCAACTTGTCTGTTATTTTACTCTTCTGTTCTTTAATAGTAACCTTAATGAAACTGTCTGGTGGTTTATATTCCTGAGTATTCCTTTACACATTTATGTAGCTGGAAAAGAAAAGCATTGGTGCTACACTATCTGTGGTGGTAGATGCCTGTTTGAAACTGATCTGGGTTATTTTCTCAACACTGTGAAGTTTTTGGGTTCTCTCATCCCTTGTCATCTGTCTTTAATCTTGCCTATGCATTGTTTTGTACTCCCACTCCAATAAAATGGCTTGGGACAGCTCTGTTTTGAAAGGCGCTATATAAAAATTGATTGAATTAAATTTTCCATGGGCTCTGATAGAAAACCTGGACAGTTGTGAAGGATTCAGCTATGAATTTATACCTGCTGCCTGCATACTACTACTGTGTACTATTACAAAAGTTGTGTTTATGTATTTCAATTCAGTTCAATTCAATTCTCTATATTTTTATATAGTGCCTTTTACATCAATGTGCCTCAAACTGTTTATTTGTTTTGTTGATGTATATTATCCATATATACATTTTCATATGATTTAATGTGAGTGTATTATTTATATTCATTTAATGTGTGACATTATTAACGGTTCCTCTCATGGAGAGAAATTTTCCCTTGACTGCATTATGGCGATAATGAACTCTAATAACTGAGATTAGCCAGTAGTTTATTATGCATCTGGTTTTAAATGCCTCCAAATGTGATCTTGGTGAGAATACACCAAGGAAACAGGACAGATTAAGCCAGTTTCATCTTAATCCATCTCCTGGAGCAGAGCCAACTCACATCAAAATTAAGTTAAATGTATGTGAAAATTAAAACAAGGCAGAAAACAGCACATTATCTGGGTGCATAGAGTGCAATTCTGTGCTTACAGCTGGAAAAAATATATATTATTAAGAGAAGAAAAATTTTTTATCTAGAACAAGACTCTTGAGATGTAAGTAAAATCTAGATGTGTCCATCAGCCCAAGTGGATTAAAATCATTAACAACAAAGCCAGAGTGTAAAGTTGTGACTATTTAAATACGGTGACAAATCATACACTGTATTTAAAAACTAGCATTCTTTTTGAGCCAGGTTTCTTAACCTGTGGATTACAAATCCCCCAAAGGCTGTAGGCATATATTCCAGGGAGTCTGTGAGTGTGTGTCACAGGGGCGACCAGGGCTCAGTCTCACTACCTCACAGCCCCAGTTACCCAACAAGACAATTAACCCACTGAGCTAAAGACCTCAGTCCCTTGCTTGGGAGACTAATTGTATTTTTGTCCTGACTACCATGGGATTCTCACCTTAACACTTCCACATCCGTTACATAAGCATGGAGAACAGTGTATATTCTTTTCCACTGTATAAAATTTGCATACATCCCACATGCTTAAAAACACGACTCTGTAGAGTACATATATGCGTCATCATACCACAGGAGTCTGTGTCACAAAAGGTTAAGAACCTCATTTGCTTTTACCATTGAGAATTTACTGACACAATTCAACTAAAACACCCTTTTGAAGGGCACCACAATTAGAGTCCATCAGAAAATTTGGATCAGCAACCAGTCACAAACCCATGTCCTGGTTCCATGTGTGAGTTCCCACCTTATCAAATTTTCTAAATCCAAAAATATTCTGTGGCTTTATCTATTTTTACATATGTTATTGTGTAAGTTATTTGCATTCTTAAAACAGTCTTACCTCTCTGCTGTATGCACATCCATGAAATGATTTTAAAAACAGTTGTTTAACTGCTATATATGTTTATTCTCCTGGATAACTAGAACACACACACACACACACACACACACACACACAAGATCTTAAATGTTATACACATAAAATGTGCTCCGTTGTAACTTATTACTAAACGTAAGAAAAACACATATGTTTCTTGCTCTAGATGAAAGGCTGTTTGTGAGAGTCAGGAAACACAACTATAATTCAGGAGAAACACACTAACATGGGAACTCTTCCTGAGTCACATGAGAATGCGGGGGGGGGGGGGGGGGGGGGGGGGGGGGGGGGGGGGGGGGGGGGGGGGGGGGGGGGGGGGGGGGGGGGGG
>JABJVR010003707.1:0-15613 GCA_025773905.1 Chitala chitala
ATGTGATTGGCTGATTAGCAATTTGTGTTACCAAGCAATTGAACAGGTGTACCTAATAAAGTGGCTGGTGAGTGTATGTCAGTGTCTTACAGAGTGTTGCTGAGGTTGTGAGTTCAAGCCTCACCTGGAGCATGCTTGTTGCTGTAGTGCTGTTTTTTGCAGCCTGGTGGCTCAGTGGGCAGGGCGTCAGGCTGGGATGCGGAAGTCTCCCAGCTCAAATCCCAGCCCTGTCGCCAGATATGTCCCTGAGCACAACACTCCATGCCAGCTCCCTGGGCGCTGAAAAGTGGCCGCCCACTGCTTCCCCCAGGGGAATGGGATAAATGCAGGGCAAAAATTCCACGTATGCGACCCACACACTTGGCTATAGAACCAGATTCTCTTCCCCTCGACCCTTGAATGTGTTTGATGTCGATAGTTCAAACGTTCAGACTTTTGATAACAAAGAAAGGACAGATAAAAAATGAAAGAGGCCATCACTCCAGTACCAAAGGTTTTAATTAGATGTTATAAGCACAAACGTTTCGGGGCGCAGCCCTTCCTCAGCGTGCAAATTTGGTAAAATTTAATACTGAATATTATAAAAAGACAAATGTCTAACCTGTGGACATCAAACACAATCAAGCTTTAAGCACACATTTTCCCAATTCCCTTTATTATACCTTTCCTGGCAAGTCCTTTTTTGTACCTCTACCATTTGTACCTGCAAAAGAACAATTATGTCCCCAAAGTGACTAAAATATACCACCAGACAACATCACATCTTTGGACCTCTGAAAAGGGTACAAATTATTTCCACAAATAAAAGCAAATTGACTTTTAATGTCTATTTATAAACAAATGATCATTTAAATTCAGTGCCAATGTCAAAATTCAAAAGCTCATAAAATGCATTGAACAGCAACTCTAAAAATGTTAGACCTTTTTTTTCAGAAAACAGTGGTCACCGATAATGACATTTCATATTAACTTACAGTACATTAGTGAAAATAAATATAATGTAAATGAAAACATTCAGTTGTGTTCAGATTGCTTTAGATAAACCATTTGAAACCAAATGTCTTCTGAATATTGCTGTCCAGTGGGGGTGGGTGTGTTGACATAACGGGTACATGTGGGCTTTAGCATATTGTGTAGTTTATGGTATGTCTGACAGCAGCCCACAGATATAAGGAGCTGTTCTGGCATTTGACAGAATGTCCAGATTACCAGTCGCCCATGTTTCCAATATATCGGCGACCTCATCGTAGCACCCTCTTCTGATGTCATTTGGGCAAACTGCTTATGACATTTTAATTTTACAGATATAAGGTGCTGGGGGTGGGGAAAAACTACAGGACACGTTGCATGTACAATGAAAATGTTTATTGAGTAGTTTTTACATTTCTTGGGTTCCTTTTCAGGCCTTTGCACACAGTATTTACATGGATGTATTATTCAGTGTTCTTTAAAAACAATGTCGAGGGTATAGTCTCCAGTCTACGTGATGGATAGCAAATGATGAATTCTACTGTCACACTAATTTCACTGATTAAAAGTCTAGATGAATGAGTGTCTTTATAAATGGCCTTGTGGTCAGTTGTTTGCATTTTATTTCCCGACCGACTTTGTGATGTTTATCCTACAAGAGTACTCTCACCCTCGATGCTACACCAGGGGGGGGGGGGGGGCAGGACACATAGTAAATAACATAGAGGACAGTTTATTGATGACAACCAGGGGTATGTTCTTTAGGTTGCCAGAGATACAGATGTTGGGGAAATGCCCCCCCCCAACTCAGCCTTTGTTCACACTGCATTTTTATAGACTGTCCAAGTCCCAAGGACACCTGTCTGTCAGTCAGTCCTCCACAGTTTTGAAAATTATTAGGTTGCGTTCTGCAATCCACAGGAAACGGCCCAGTGGGGAAAACCATTCATGAAAACGTCTCAAGAACGAATCAAGCTCACAGTGTTCAGAGTGGAAGGGAGCTGATGGGAAACGCAGACCTGTAATGCCTCATTGCTGTGCAGTCTTGAGTATTGTATAACCAGCCAAAATTCATTACCACTGAAAAATAATGAAAATAAAAAGCTATTTCTTACCAGGACAGATGGCACATAAATGGTACCTTTGAGTGCCTTTACCTGTGTCTTAGATATTAATGACAAAAACAGTTTATCCACATTAAATATAATGTTCTACCAACAAATTTTTTTTTATTGTAGTTTTTAAAAATTTGTTAATGAAATAGGTATTTCCTGCACTCAAGCTCTCCTTAAAGTTGCACACATAACACATTTGTACAATGACCACTGAAGACCAAGCTGAACTAGGCCTGGCACACCCAACATCAAAATGATTGAGTGACACCCAATCATTCATTCATTCATCTTCTATAACGCTTCCTCCTGTTAAGGATCGCGGGGAAGCCTGGAGCCCATCCCAGAACACATAGAGTGCAGGGCAGGGGACACCCAGGGCGGGGCGCCAACCCACCACAGTGGCACCCAATCAGTATCAGATAAATGACAGGAGTCTGACCCACCCACCTTAAAGCAAACCTTACCAGCCTATACATCAAGAACACCCGTTCTTACCATGGTCCAAACTCAGAAGGACAAAAACCTAGTTCTGATGAAGTGTGATCAGTGCTGGCTCTGTGTGTAAGTGTTAGAATCCAGGCAGACTGATACAAACAGAGGATGAACATCTCTGACTTGCAGCTCCATCTGTTCATTGCTGTTTGACTTGTGTTTTAGAATTCAGTGGTATGACTGCATGTATTTGCATTTGGCTGTATTTTAGAAGATTTTGTTTGTGACGATGGAAAGTAAGAGTCTATGTGACGGCTTTATTTGTGTCCCTGTCAGTACCTCAGTTTAACTGTAAACTTTCCACAGCGGTCCCATGCCTGGGTAAATGGGGAGGGTTGGGAAAAGACCTGGTGACCTACCCTGTAAAAAGCTCATTAAGAAAATTATATGGAAAGGCTCTCAGCAGAGAGAGCTGGACCACAGTATTGCTGAGAATCAGATACGACTAAACAGATAACATCATCATCATCTCAGTTTGTTCTGAGCATCCTGTGTCTGTTGGTTAGTGTCAGTGGGGTTTAGCAGGAGCCCTGCTGTTGGAGAGGAAAAATGACAGGACCCTTGGAGGTTCACAGAGGGGAGCACAGCAGCATCTGGGGGTGTTTCCTTTGTTCACCTGTTATTTTGTGAAATGAAAACGGTTTGAATTGTGAATGGTGTTCTTGGACTCCAATTTTCAGAGACCCCCTCTCCCCCCAGGAGAGACAACACTGAGACCTGTTACACAAAGCAGTCTTCGAGGAACAGAAGAACTCCACACAAGTCACAATTTAACAGGCCTGCACCAGCGCGTCTTCCCGGAACACCATGGTGTGTGTGGGGCGCTTTTAGGCATGTGGACTTTCTGGGAGTAAAAGAGAGAGAGAAAAAGAGAAAGAGAGAGAAAGAGAGAGAGAGACAGAGAGAGAGAACAAGGATTAGAGGCCATTGTTTTTGGGGGAATGAGAAAAAATGACAATCTGGGGATGATACAACTGCAGTGAAAACCACAAGAGGAAGAAATAAAGGCTCAAAAACTGCAAAGAACTATAGTATAAATTTGAGAAACTGATAAATAATGTAAGCAGGCAGGTCTGACAAAAACACACAGCAGGGAACGGACTGGATGCCTAACAGCTGGAGATCCACTTATTCATTTAGTGTCTCTTCACCAGCTTTCTGTACTAATACCAGTAATTCACTCTCAAAGATGTTTAACAGTAATGTTTTCACACACAGTCAGCAGGTCAGATCACACATTAATATGCCAGGATGCTTGACTGACATCATCATACCTTACTTTGCCGCTTTTCAATGGCTTTTCTGGATGATGTCCTGCCTAATTAATCTCTGTAGGAAGTGGGTACTGTCATCAAATTTTATTCACCACAGATGTACATTTTGCCTTTACTTTTCTGTTTCATTATAACAGCTTCACTGAGTACAGTTGGATTTCCACATCACATAAGTTATGCACTGAATCCATCTGGCCTGTAGGAGGAATGCATGAGGGAGGGGTCAGGGGAGGTTGTGGTTTCTTACTGTCCGCCAGCAGCTCATGAGCCATGAGGCTGTCCTGCCGGTTACCCAGAACGAAGGCCAGGAAGGAGAGTATGAGGGCATCCAGGATGCCCATGATGGCCAGGATGTAGGCCCAGCGCATGGAGCACGCGCCCAGCGTGTACTTGCCCGTCTGCTCTCCACACATCCGCTTCACCTCGTCTGAGTCCCAGCCATCTGGGAAGATCATACAGCCCAAAACCAGACAGGCTCCTGGGAGGAAGGCAGGCAGGGAGAGGGGTACAAAGGGAGGAGAGGAAAATCAGAAAAGCAGAGGAGAGAAAACCATCTGCTGAACATAGAATGAAGAAAGGTAGCCATGGTAGTGAGCCTTCTGGTAAACCTGGTTCACATCACTTAGATGAAGGTTCCCCAGTGTTAAAAATAAGTTACTCAGACACTCAAAGTATTTAATTTGTACTGGCAGTACTGGAGGTGGCAGACAGGGGGTGCTGTGGAACAACCTTACAACAGTCAACTGGATAAAGTACAACACCTGATGTGGACTAGCAGGCCCACCAGAGAGACGTGGCTGGACATCCCTGGAAAGTGAGAGGGGAGCATTGTGACCAAGTCAGGGAAACCAAAACAGCATCATCATCAGGTTTAAATTATTTAGGGTTTCTATGCTAGCTTACATTCCAATGTAGTTCTGTTAGTAAATAGTGAAAACTCCACCTGCTTTTCCCAGTGTTCCTGAATCTGATTTTTAATTCTAATAAAACACAAATGGACAGCAAAAGGCACTGTTTCCCAGGGTCTACTTTGTTGAAGCACACTACTTTGTTGAAGTCTTCATATATAGACACTGGACTTAAAACTGCAGAGTTGAGGAAGTTCTTCTCCTTGGTTTTTCTGTGATGGCAGGTGGGGAGAGGGCTGACTACATGTTCACTTATAAATTATGGATGATAAACAGAACACTGTTGCAAACAAAACTGTGCCAGACTTTCCCTTTGCACCAAGGCTGGGTATGAGCTCCCTGGACCTGCTGTCTTTCCATGGAGACACAGTGCCACCTAGTGTGATGGTCTGCTGTAAACGCACTGACAACATTCTCCAGCTCCCAACTGGACACACTTCATTCACAAGGGCATTCATTAGAGCCCTTCAATCAGCGATTCCTAACCCGATTTTGGCCAACAACCCTATTTTGATGTCACGATTATTAATGAATTTATTTATTTATTTATTTATTGTGACCCAATTTGTTTAAAAATGTTTGATTTTTATGTATTTCAGATATATATTTTTATCAATAATATATGACAGAACATTTTAGTCTCTTGTCATTGCCTTGTATTTTAAATTCATATTTATATTTTTTTATTTTATACCCACTTTCTCATGATATAGGCCACCCCTGTGCCATAAATCATGTTATTCTGGTAGTGTACCCTTGCAACAGGGATTGGGAGCTGTCCAGCATTCTGTGGTGCTGAAAGGTAAGCTATGTGGAAATACAGGCTCATAAAAATTACTTGATAGCAGAACATTTCTTTCTTTGCTTTGTGACAATGCAGTCAGTCTGCATGTTTGTGCACAATCATCTGGCACCACAGTACTGTACCCCACTTTCGGTCACCCACACCTGGCAGACCTGTCACCCTGCTTGGTTTCAGATATAGGAAAACCTATGATACTTAATTTTATGCTGAAGTGGACTGGAACATAAACCAGGCTTGGGCAATTTAAGAGGGAAAAAAAAGACAAAGACAACCTATGCATTAACTTTCCTGCTGAACAAACAAAAGAGAGAGTACGTTAAAGAGGAACAATTGGAAAACAAATGAGATCAACCCCACCACAAAACAGAAACCAACACCACACCCTTAACAAAGTTACAGCACATGAAAGACAAACAGATTTGCAACATGGCTAATTGAGGCAATCTATCGTAACACCTTTATGTCTGGGGCTTTCATCATTCAGAAAGAATGAGTGCATTTCAGAAGAAAAAAAAATACACTCTTGCCAGGATTGCAAAACAACTGTGTCAGTGGTCCCTGAGAACAGATTTTATTTAAAAATAGGTGACTGTGATTAACACAAATACCACTCACTATTGAAAATTAAATTGCATTCTGCACAATGTTAATTAGTAACTACTGACTCCCTTTCCTTGCAGTTCCTCTACTGAGACACTAGGGGTCCAATTACACATGTCAATGATACACTGCCATTTTCTAAATGGTTTTTGTGTGCTATGGTCAGCAGTTTCTCTGCTGTTCTTCATGCAGAGATGTCACATGGTTCTCTAACATGGTTCACAAAAAACTGCCATGTGCTTGAATCAGCAGAAGCCATGTAGGTGTCCTCCAGCAGGCCTCTACCCAGTTTGGCACACTTTGGAGCTGCAGCACCACTCATCTCTTGTCTCTGTTTGAAGTGTGAGGCTGTGGTATTTATTCCTCTGCAGCAGCAGAGAGGAACACGTGAGGTGGCCAGGAGCAGGTGTCAATGTTAAACATCTAATTATCAGTCAGCGTTAATGAACCTGCAGAGCTGTCACCCTCTGCTGAAAGGCGTCTTCACTGATCAAACAAGCAGGCTTTAAAAAAGGCATCTCCGGGTTGGTAGTGATGGCTTCATTAGGCACTGAAACCGAACTGTACTACGTGAGCTGCCAGCCTTAATAGTGGCTGATAAATTTTCCTGCAATTTTTTGTTTCTGTGAGGCCAATACCTTTGAGTAGTGCTGATCTGTGCAACTCCTGAATCTTTGGGTGTCTTTTACATGTAATGTGTGTGTGTGTGTGTGTGTGTGTGTGTGTGTGTGTGTGTGTGTGTGAGTGTGTGTGTCCTTCACACACCTGCATTATGGATGGCACAAGCCTTGTCAAGCAGGATTATCGTTCTCAGCTCCCCGTGAATCTCATGAATCTCATTTCTCGCTCCCTCCTGTCTGTAAGGCTGTGACCAGCTAGATTATACAGCACTTCCACATCCATTTTATAGTGCTGCACATACATAAATCATGTGCTGTTTAAGTAGGCAGATATGGAAAGCATCCTTTCATTGCAGCTGTTATAATTTTTCTGTTTGTTTCAGTGTGGCTGCACTTCAAAATTTTAACTATGGTAATTGTTGTAATCGCTAAAAAATAAAAGGTACTGAAGTAAGAAAAAAAGCATGACATAAAAAATGTTAAATGTACACCATATCTAACAGCAGGTTAACACAAGTCTCCTCACATAAGTTTTTTATTAGCCCACAGAAGCATGAATCAAGACCGGTCTGTGTAAGTCGCTGACACATAATGAACCGTGCCAGTTCACTGAGGCCTCCCTTGTCTTGACAGAATGGTACAGTCCAATGAGTTTTTAATATAACCACAGTTTTACATACTACAGACCGCAGATTTACTCAGATACTCTTAAGAGCCTATTGTCTGTATTTCGGGGTAGCCACCGTCACCTGGCAATGTCCCATATTTCTACCAAGCAGTGGCTCTTTTCTTTTGCCTCATCATCCCTCAGTCCTTCCTCATCCTTTATCACACATTAGTCCTTAAACTCTATACAAATACTTCCCATTAATCTTTCCTTATAATTCCTCTGCAGTGACATGTACCTTGAAGCCATGGTTGCTCTTAACAGTTTTTATTATCTTCGTGTTTTGTTTTCCTTTCCTTGATTTTCTTTGCTATCATGCAAATGGCACTGCAAGTAACATCACTGCTACAGGAGCAGTGCTGAGCTCCTTACTCTGGGGGCTAAGTGGTTTTGGCCTTGCCAGGAGAGCGTGACCCATTATCACGTATTGAGTAATGGGCTGCTTGTGGACGTGAGTTGGCAGCACAGCTAGGTCAGGTGAGAGAGCTGTAGAGAGAAACCTCCTGCTTATTAACAGTGTTTACTTTGTCTCACCTCTGGATGTGAACATGACGCTGAGTCACAGCAGTTTGTGCTGGGCTTCAAAGCACCAGGTCAACCTCTGAGCACCGCACTGCAGTGTTCTTCTGTACAGAATGCTGATTGATCTAGAAGCACCCACTCTGTCAAGGGTCAAAGGCTCCTTGACTTAGCGAGAATATGCAAGCAGAGCCTCTGTCTGCAGCTGGACAAACATGCAGTATAAACACTGGAGCTGTGCTGTTGTACTGTAGATTAACAGCTGTGTACAGCTGTCTAACACATTAAAACACTGGATCTGTGCTGTTGTATGGTAGGTTACAAAGCTGTGTACAGCTGTCTCACACTGTAAAACACTGGTGCTGTGCTGTTGTATGGTAGGTTACAAAGCTGTGTAGACCTGTCTGACACAGTAAAACACTAGATCTGTGCTGTTGTATGGTTGGTTACAAAGCTGTATACAGCTGTCTCACATTGTAAAATTCTGGCTCTTTCCTGGTGTATCCAGACCAGTTGAACAGGTGACAGTGTTTCTGTTGCAGCTGGTTGCCTTTAACAGGTTACAGTGACCTCATCTCTCCCCCTCTACTCCAGGAGAATAAGAGGAATAAACCTCTTGCTTTTTTCAAGTGCGGCAGTCCTGGAGATTATCAGTGACGGGAAATCGATTCTCCACACTCACGCTGTGAAACCTGCTCTGCCTTCAGAATCTGAAATGATTGTTTATGCTGATGCTTGACCCAGAAGCTAGCCAAGGGCCGGGAGTTTTGGGGTATGGACAGGGACTTTGTGTTACCTTCACAAGCTGCAGCTAACTCCCCTTACATGGCATTTTGTAAGAAATTCACCTTAGCTCTTATCAGGGGTGCTGAAACCATGAAAATGAAGAGTGTTTTTTTTTTTTTTTTTTGCTTTTGTTATACATAATTATAATTAGTATAATTAGTAACATGGTATGGCTGTCCTGCTCAAAAATATTAAACACTTTAATGTGCTCTTGGCTCATGTTGATCCTGTGTGTGAAAGACCACGAAGGAGCTCATTAATGACAGTCCTTAAAGGACTGCAAAATACAAAAGAGGCACTAAGTGTATGGTTTTTATTGCAAGAGGAGCAATAAGACAGTAAATCGTGTATCAGGTTTACAACCCCTGCAGGACTCTCAATAACAGACACAGGAAAATTGACAGAAGGGTGAGATGGTGCTATGGGGATCAAAGTAGATTTTTAATGCAGATGCACAAATAGATTTTTTTGAACAGATCATACGTATGCAAGTGTGCAGGGGCATGTGTGTGTATGCATGCAAGCACACAAACACAGGCACAGATACACACTGGAAAGGTCTTTCCACCTCCTCATCCCAGTTTCAGCAGGGGGAGCCTAATGGAGTGTTCTAGGTCCAGAACAACAACTCAGTTAGCTTAGCCTTCCTCATGTACCATACTACCCTGGCCCCTTGCTCCCTGGCAGCTCCATCCCACAATGCAAAGCAGTGCCTTCCTGTGTATGGCCTTTAACACAGAGTGGAGCAGACAAGATGATGGATAAAAAGGATGACTGCTTTACTTAATAGGCACTCATGTCTTTCCTTCACAGGTCTCTGACCCCCTGCCCTCCCTCCTTCTGTCACCCACCTTTTTCTAGAAGTCTACTCTTATTTGCTCTCCTGCATCTGCTAATTGGCTTAATGAGAGAGTCCTGCCCAGTCACAAATCAGCAGACCTCGTGGCCTGCTGTTACCCCTCATAGATGTCAGCTGGGAAAGCTGTGTAATTTCTTATCAGTAACACCTAGCATTGTCTATATGTCTGTCTGTGTCTGACAGGATGTTACCTTCCCTGGTTCTGGGTATGTTTGTGCTCTGTCAGCCAGCTCCCTGAAAATAAAGAAACTGACACCAAGAAGACATGCCTCAACTGAAAGTAAAATCTACTTTAGTGACTTTCTCTTCGTCTAACCAAAAGATTTTATAAAATCATCTTTTCCTCCTATTTTTCAATGCTTTCGCCAGCTGACATCTTGGACTGCGCCTCACCACGGTAACCACTCTCCTAAGAGCACGTTTGATTTTACGGTCCCACCCTGACACTGGCAGTGAGCAGCTGGTAGCAGGTATGTGATCCAGACGTCTGTGAAATGTGTTGCTGAGTGACCTGTGCCACATCAATGCATGCAGTTATAACCTCCCGAGATGGGCACAGTAAGACAGGTGTGGGTGGAAGCACACGCTTCAAAGCAGTTGTTCAGGTACACAAGAGAGGCCTGTTTTGCCTATTTCTCAGAATGAAACACACCTTGACAGTCATTTTGGTAAAGTGACTCACACTCATACTAATGTGGTTGAACACATACCATACTGTAAACACACACACATGGTCAGATTGGAAACTGCAATTTCTGGTTATCAGTGTGTACTCAGTTGTAATGTAGTCCAGTACCCTGTAACACTCCAAAGTAAAAATAATCATGTTGAGTTTTAATATTTATTCCTTAGAACAATGACATTCATGATACAGAAGGCCATACTGGTATAATGTGCAGCAGCAGATCATACTAATTACTTTGTTTTTATGTTTAATAGACTTCTCAACAGACTGGTTATAGGAACTTGTCGGACTTAAACAAAGGAAAACTTATTTTCTGTAAATCCCAGAAATCCAGGCTGAAAGTAAGACTGAATTACACGATATTGTGCTCCTTGGGCTAGACCCAAGATCACCAGAAAACATGTTCAGTGTTGACTACTAGGGAAAGGGTATGGCTACTCATGGCTGACATCAGTACCCAGCTAAAATCCAGAGTTTGCTCTCTGGTTCTCAGTGAATCAGGAGACTGAGTGTGCCTCAATTTGTAGGCTTAGGATTGTTCCTGGAGTTAAGTGTCAGGGCAACTCGTACAGCATCTGATTCATAGAGAGAACCCACAGAGAAGCAAAGGTTTCTGGGTACTTTCTTGTCCGCCTTGCTATAAACAATATTGTCATGACTTCATTCTCAAGTGCAGCACTTATCTTGTGTGAGATTTATTTGGTTAATTTCTGAGAGCATGTCTTAAGTGCAATTCAGTGGCAACTGGACTTGCTTGGAAATCTTAAAGACATTTTACCTCTCATCCAAACGCCTTTTTCACTTCTGAACTTCTTTGTTTTTCAGCTGCTGATGGGTGTGCTTTATATTGTCTTTGTTTCAGGATTGAATGGGTGGATGTCCATTAAAGTATATTGCTAATTTCACTCCCACTCGGCATTTATGCCTGTTATTTATTTTATATTCTGTTACACACAACTGAAATAGTTATATTAAAGGCTCATACCTCCAGGGTTGGGGCTCAAAACGGACTCTTGTCCTTGTGCATGTGGAGTTTGCGTGTATTCGTGGGTTTCCTCCAGGTTCTCAGCTTTCTTCCTACAGTCCTAAAACCATGCTGGTTAGATAGGTTGCCCATTTTCTGTGTATGTACGTGTATGTTTGTGTGTGTCCTGTGATAAGCTGGTGCCTTGCTCCAGGCCACCTGTGACCCGGAACAAGTTATGTGGTTGGGTAATGGTATTACTAGTATTACTAGTGCATCACATGAATATCAGACTCTTCTATTATTCAGTAAACAACACCAATTATTTTAGTAAAAAAAAAAAACACTGAAAACAACAGAGAAATTAAGAGTGGAAAAGAGGATAGGAAGAGGTTTTACAGAAGAGTCCAGCCACCTCCCTGAAACTAACAGCTCTGAGTGCTGTTGGCCTGAGGGTGTTTGCCAGCATCCCTGACATTCACCATTTCCCATGCCACTGTTACCCTAGTGACAGGTTTTGTATACATGAGTGTAACTGGAGTATCCGTCAGGGACTTTTCCACAGACTGTCCTGCCTCACTGTATATATTGTGTCTAATAGCGTTAAGGCCCTGACACTCATTTCTAATAACATCAGGTCCCTGACACCACTACAGAACACTTTTTTGTGGCATAAATGTAGGAGGGCACCTTCCCCCAGTATTATTGAAAGGGTAACAAATCCTCTGCCCAATTACCATACACCCTACCTATTTTAATCATATGACGGTTTAGATGTTGTAAATATTGTCTCCAAATTAAAATTGAAACCAAAACCAATGGGTTACAGGACACTGTCCTTTATCCCTTCTTACTGCCTCAAATACTGAGTTATCATTATTGCATCATGTCTTTCTTTGGGCCAATAGCAGTAAATAGTCTAGTAGATTGCAAAGTAATATAAGGAAGCAAATTGACACAAATCCATACTACGGTCTAAACGATTCAACACCCAGATAGCAACACTGATAAGACGCGTCGGTTTATTTTCCTGTTTTGTCATTTACACGTAGGCTGAACATACGCCCAAAAATTTCATTTATTTTAGTGTTTTTTATGTTTATTTACAAAGACATACACATTTTATTTTATTTCTCTCGCACACCGAAACATCAAGACCGAATCAGCGTCTCCGTAGTGGTGTAGCGAACCATTCACTTCGCTTCCACGTGATTTGACAAGCGACACCTGCAAGTATTATTTTAAATACAGTATTTATCTTTAACCCTGTACCTTGCCAGACGTATTGCTAAACGAGCTTGTGGTTTCAATGAAACGCTTCAAAAAAATTAAACGAGAGATTCTTTCTGGTGCAATGCAAGGCATTTTGTGTAACTTGTGGAGCACGTTTTGCTGTCACATATGGGGGTCGAAGCATAACTCAACACGTGAGTAGAAAAAGATGTAATCTGGAATCTGTAATCCGCAGCGCCTCTGATTGAAGAAGACACACGCAAACCCAAAGTCCTACTACTTGTAAATAAAGGTGTTCTGTCATTTACGCAGACCTCCTTAACGATAACAGATGATAGTCGTTTGTGACGTGCTAACCAGGGCAGTTTTTAGCTATTGAAAAGATCATGGGCTGTCGGGTTTGCCTGGGGCTTGTCTGTTGCTTTGGTATAAAACCCATCCCTTTTTTAAGGCGAAAATATTCGGGGCTAGGCTTAAAATATTGCGGGCTGAAGCCCTTAATGATCTACTTAAGGACGCCACTGGTACTATCTACCTGGTTATGACGTTCTTGTAGGTGGCACTTGGGTGTGGGACTTGTCCGGTTTTGATCTATCATAAATCAGGTCAGACTACTATAGGATACGTGGTGTTTCAAATAAATCGTAGGCTTATATATATTGTTCTGCTTCAGCACTCACTGACTATTTGAGAAATTTTACAAAAAGTTATTAGAACTGTCGACTGTTCACACCATTTTACAATCATGCCTTGCAAAGCATGGTTATGCATTTCTCTTCATTAAAGCATGGTTATGCATTTCTCTTCATTAAAGCATGGTTATGCATTTTTCTCTATCAATGTTCTTCTATAAATCACACCTTAATTAAGGCAAGAAAAACCCAGTGGCACCTACCGGAGGCGAGCTGCATCCATCCACAGATCTTGTATACGGTGGCCGTGCTACAGAAAAAGAAGAGGGCGAAGCAGACTATGCAGGTGATCACCAGCATCATGGACATTCCGATGAAGAAGGACGCTGCCTTAAAGGCACCGGATGGGATGGAGCTGAACTCGGTGAAGCTGCCCTGGCATGTCAGTTCCCGGGACAGCCCGTTTCCAATGCAGTAGTGGAAGAGTCCAAAGTAGCCCGCTTGGGGCGTGTCCGCGCCGTCCCCGATCCAGTAAGGCTGAATAAAGCACACCACGTTGACAATTGCGAATAATATGGTGAAAATAGCCCACAAAACTCCGATTGCTCTGGAGTTCCTGACGTAGTTGGTCTGGTAAATCTTGGCAGCTTCCGAGGCTGGAAGCATGGCTGCGGCGGTCCCTGGCACCATATTTTTTTTGTGTTCAGATTTTTGTTTTGCGGATGCGTTTTATATGACAAAACTGCACTTTTTTAAACAATTGTTAATACTCTGTTTATCACCTATCACTTTATTAGTTTAAGTAGAATGATAGTGGAAGAGGTTATGCTGTACACTCAGAAGAATGGGAAGCACGTACAGTGCTCCAGATGTTCTCCTTCGGGTTCGACCTGCGGATGTTGTTCTCCTTCGGGTTCGAGCTGCGGATTTTCTTCTTCGGGTTCGGGTGCTCTTCGTGCTTCTGTCTGTCGGCGTGACATTCGCAGCTTCATAGCTAAGATGTCCCACTGCCAATAAGGGCTTTCGGTTCACTGTAAATGGATAACATCCGGAATGGACTGCACTCTCTTATGAATGAACCGCTATGCTTGTTTTTCAAATAACCAAACAGCGAAATCAGTCACTGTAAATGTGTGTGCAGGGCTTTTAAATTATTTTAACGAATATAAATGATATTTAAGACACAAAGCGTAAAAATACCTTTATCAATGAGCAGTTATTTCGGTACTACGGAGATTTTTGTTTGCCGAACCAACCCTTAACACAATCGATCAAATTAATTTCCAAAGAGAGGGAGACGTTCGTTCACCAGCGGACAAAACTGTTATGTTAATGACAGTGCGGCCAATAATGTCTTTACCTGCGACGTGTCTTTGGTGTGGTCCCTGTCATATGATCCTTAACATAGCACTTGTATTCTATCATAAATGCCTTTATCTTGGTTCTTCTATTTCAGCTTCCCTGTGAGATAACTGTACTCCAGGATCTGGTAAAATCGTTAAACACGAATGCGTAAGTCCGTGCGCTTTGATTGACTGAGGACCCTCTCTGCCGATCTCTGCAACCACAAAATGTTAAGTTGAGCGCGATCTGCTGGCGCGAATTGCAGGAACCGTCATTGTCAAACCCTTCGCCCGTTTCTCAGCAGGCCGAACCGTCACTCTTCGTCAAAATGGGTGCGTTGAGCAGCCGGGCAAAGGATCGGCGACGGCAGGTTTCTGTTCGTATTCAAAGCAGACAACCCGCAGCTGCAGCGCGGCGCGCGAGGCACGCCCGCGTGTTCCAAACCGGCGGGGCGCGAGCATCGATTATTATTTTTCCCAGTCTCTAACCTTTCCCCACTGACTTGAAAATACCCAGGCACAAATGTGAGGTCTTAAACTCATGCATGTTCCGCACGTATCGTCGAGTGACGAGTGACGTCAGGAGAGAACTTAAAAATTGGTTGAGGCGACAGGTTGTTTCACGTGGGTCGGTACGACCGTCGTATTGTGTACACAGCAGTGGAAAAATGTGTCCATACGTTTTACAGTCTACATGTATATAGCAATATATCACCAATTAACCTCAGTCACACCCAGTAACAAATTGACTCACATTCCCTTCAATATTTTTTAATTCGGTTCTTTGTTGGCTTCTCGCCTTTAATCTTGATAATTTCATAACTGTTTTCTATATTTGTTAAACGTCAGATTCACGAGCAAAGCTTATACACTACATCAAAACGCCTAACTTACATAATTACCTTTTATGTAAGTTAAACATTTTGATGTTTACACACGACTTACACATGATTCTTTTTCTTTGCTTTAAAATGAATCTTTTCAAATTCTTAATTTCTCTTGGAATTTTTGCATGTAATATATATATATATATATATATATATATATATATATATATATTTTTTTTTTTTTTTAATATTAAAATGATAAAGAGTCGTTATTGTGAGTGAAACCCACCAGTCATTACAATTTTATTTTTAATA
>JABJVR010003708.1:0-15612 GCA_025773905.1 Chitala chitala
TAGGGCTGTTAGGGTGGCAAAGCGGGACCTACTCAATATCAGGAGGATGGTTATAAAGTTATGGCTGATCGGTGTATGTAGATCAGTAATTGTTCAAAATGAAAACAATGTGTTTTAAAATGTCTGTGTCAACTACTTTTAGTTCAATGTACTTAGATTATTGTTGACTAAAAGATAATACAGCAGTGACCTCCTCCACGTCTAATATTTATTGGTAAACCGAACAATACAAAAAAAAGTCTGTCTTCAAGTGGTAAGAGAAAAACTTTGGCTGCAGAAACATGTGATTGAGTACCATTGGCTCTTGGCAGAACCTTAAGTCATATAGCAAGTTACATGAAATCTATGCAATTAATTTTAACAATGCAGAAAACACACAAGTACACATCTGTGGTCGGTCATTGTTATTTTGTACACGCACGCTACACACTGCTGTTGTTTGAGAAATCATGTAGTAAAGAAGTGAGCACAATGGACGTGTGAAGGTACAACAACAGAACTGTCATGAGTCCCAATCATCAATTTGCTTGAAGATCTCCCAGTGTTGGTCCATCGCTTGTATGGTCATAAACTCATTGTCACTTATCAACCGGATGGTTTCTATTTCCAAAAGGTGTTTGGCAGAGACTGATGTCGCCAGCTCTGTATAAACAAAAAAACTAATAAATAAAATCAGTAAAAAACAGACAGAATCACAGAAGAAAGGAAATCTATCGCTTTTACAACACATGGTGTCATCAGCAGTAAACTGAGTCTCAAGCAAAAGGTGAAAATGGTCCTTAAAATAACTGTGCCAAAATTATCATTTAAGGGTAATGCAACTTTCTGCATTACTGCAGCAGTGTTGCTTAAAACATGAATATTTAAAAATATATATATTCCTTTAAATTTGGTTAAAAAATGTTTAATGTCCATTTCCTGTAACAAAATTCTATTGGTTTGAGAGCAAACTCAAATATATTCATTAAATTTTTCTACCTCTACCTATCTTTATTTTCTTGTTCTTTACATTTGCTATATGTACTGATTCACAAAACTTTAGACACTTGAGTAAAATATGGCAGATAAATACAATGAAAATGTAATGTGAATGTAGACAGATATGTAAGAACACTAGAAACCTCAGATCATTTAATTGCAGCGAAGTGTGAGAAAAGTCTTCAGTCACCCAGGAGGTTTCCAGCCCTGCTGTTTTTTAACAGACAATCATGATCATAAATGTACCTGAAGTCTTTCATAATGCCTCACCAGCCACAGTTTCCCTTATTGTTACTTAACCTTTAACAATTCTTGGAGATGTGACCTCGGTAGGTAAGACTTTTTGTGACTTAAAATAGTCAAGTGTCCCTCGATCTACTTTCATCAACCATTCTGACAGTGGATTTGATTTGTACATCACCTGTAACATAAAGACATTACTGATAGCAAGTCTTAAGTAATTATCAGGCATTGATGATACATAAAGATTCAAAAAATACCAAATATATAAAATTCTTAATGAATCACAATAATTTAACCATATAAACTGTCAATGTGGTACATTCCATCTTCTTACCTTTCTCCAGGTAAATGTGGGGCTGACAGGGACACTGGCTCCCAGAATACACTGCGTCCACTGCTGCAGGGACGTGTGGACATGACCATAAGCATCTTTTATAGAGCCATTTTCCCTAAGCGAGGCTGTGTGCCAGTGACCCTAGGAGCCAAAACATGACAATGACAGAGTAAAGCTCTCCAGCTGTCGCTCGTGTGATATTACCGAATAAACTGTGATTTCAAAAAAATTATCTGCTCTATAAACGTGTAGTTTACATTTCCAAACTATACATCACCCTGGGTTAAAATTGGGCATGCAAGCAGACAGCAGACATTCAGCCAAGTGAGGCAGTAAAGTAATGATACCCTAATGTAGTAAAGAAATGGCATAGAGGTCACCCAGCCTCAACACAGAATCACACACATCTTAAACAATATCTGTAAAACATATTTAGAACTAAAGTAACTTGTGAAACCAAAGAAAGCTTGCATGCAAAAATTGCCCATTCATTGACACACATCAAGGGGACTGGCATTATTTTTACATGTAGAGAAAGAAAAAAAACCTTGAGTTTAAGTTGAAAGACATTGTCAGCTGGTGTGATGATGCCTTGATGAATTAGTTGTGGCAGGTCGAAATGCTTAGTGTTGGTAGGGTTGAGTTCTCTACTGTGTTCAGTGTGAGCTGCAGCTGCTGAGGACCCATGAGACGAGGGTGAGTGCTGGGACTTTCTGGCTGCTTCACCACTCCCACACACTGTATTGTTAAAATGTCTCTCTGGTTCTGTTGGCTCAGCCTCCTCCAACACAGGACTTTGAATAACACGAGGTGGATCTGTGCAGCGCTGCAAACAGGTCCTACTGCAGTTAGAGGAAGGTGAGACGGCTTGGCAATACTCTTGTGAACTGTCCCACAGAAACCTGGCAGGACTTCCTTGTTGGCCTGTCTCACTCGTTCGAGGGTTACACATATTGAGACTCGCCTCTGGGCCTGCTGCAAACAAACGGCTTTCTGAAAACCTTCTTTGAATTGTCTCAAACTTCAGTTTCAGACCGCTTTGCTTTCGGAGGATGTCCAACAGACTTTTTTGTCTGGATGCAAGAGATGTTAGTTGTTTTCTCAGTGACCCTTGCTTGAAGGAATCAGATGCAATCCTTGGAAAAAATACTCCTAGTAAGGTACTGGCTGCAGCAATACATTTAACAGGTACAGAACAATTTCAGTAATAAGTCTAAGTGGTTCTGTGTTAAGCACAAAATTATTTACCTGTACTTTCTGGCCAAATCATCATTTTCTGCCTTGTGTTTATTCAGCACATGTTTTAGCATAGTCTGGATTTTTGCAAAAGTCTCAGTAAATGTACCTATAAATTACAAAAATATTTTCAGAATTATGGCTAATACTACTCTGTGTGACTCACACACACACACACAGACACACACACACACACACACGAAACAGAGAAGTAATACCTTGACTCTCTGGTTCTGTTAGTTCCCAGGTTAACAATTCATCTTGTTTCTTTTTCACTTCCTGTAATGTTTTAGTAACAAACGCAGACTGGCGCTAAAATGCAGAGGTTTGTTAACACACTGGTGTATTCTGTTGATGTAAACCATTCTATATGAATTCTGTCTACAAAACCACTAAAGTAATCAGAAAGTGCCATCAGCTGTCAAATTACTGTGTACCCTGTTAAGTTCAGGAAGCAGTAATTCATAAAACGTTAAAATTCACAAACAATATAAATATTTACTGTGAAAGATTTAGCACAAAACACACCAGTACTGCTTTTAAAGTCAAAGTGAACTTTGCAGAAGTCACTATGAAGAGCTGACACCTACTGTAGCACCACTGCTGTTTCTCCTGCGTGCTGGAGCATGAGGTGAGACGTGTGATGTGCAGCAGAACCTGTGGGCAGCTGCCCGTCGCCTTGCTCTGTGTCCGTGTTCTTTGGCAGTGGACAATACAACACAAAAACAGCACAACTCTTAGAAAAGCTACATGAATGTGACCATGTGACAATGGTGGTATTGTGGATTATGATCACTTAATCTGCTCAGATACAGTTAATGTCCTTGTGGTTTTCCATGTTTTAGTATGATCAATGGTAATCTGATGTACAGACAGGATTAATTTTCTGAATTTCTTGAAAGAGGGACTAACAGCATAAAACACTAAACTGGCCTGTTGCCTTTTTGGATTGAACATCTGCAACAGGGTGTAGAAATCAGCTTTCACATTGCAGTGCCTTGCAGAAAGAAAGCAATTTCTCAGAACAGTTTTTACTCTATCATTGACTATATAGCATGTGAAAAATTTGTCTGCAAACACATTTTCTGTGCGTGTGTGTGTGTGTGTATGCCTGTGTATGAGTGCGTAAGTGCATCTGTGTGTGTGCGTGTGATGTATCTGTGTGTGCATGTGCACACACGTATGTGTGCGTGCGTCTGTGTGTGTGTGTGTGTGTGTGTGTGTGTGTGTGTGTGCCTGCACCTGTGCTTAAGTGTGTGGGTACAGCAGACTGTCCTGTTGAAGTCTGGACAGGATGTTTACAAGCTGCAAGAAAAGGTCCATGGAAAGATGAGAGCAGCTCCTGGATGGCTTTGCTAGATGCAAGATCCATGGAACTTCTACCACAATCATCTTGGTCATCAGGATTTGAGCCAGACTGAAGGAGAATCTGGACAGCCTGAACACACGTATCATGGTTTTTGAGGTCTCTGGAGAACATTTCCAATCAAGTTCCATTTCTAGATCCTAATAAAACTATTCATGGATTTAAAATGTTGCACACATTCAATTCAATTTTTATACAGTGCCTTTCAAAACAAGGTGCCTCAAAATGCTTTACAGAAGAATTTGCACACATGGTATCAGGTCCAGCACCTGTAGTGGCCCACCTTGCTGCTGTTTCTTCCTTTTCCCCCCACATGCACACTGTTTTTCACTTGAGGTTTCTTGGCTAATTCTATCATCACTTTCACCTGTGTCACATTACCTTCTGTTTATTTTAACCCTGCCCAGGTGTCCCCTGCCTCATGCCCAAGGCTGACTGGGATAGGCTCCAGGCCACCTGTGAACCTGCCCAGGTGTCCCCTGCCTCACGCCCGAGGCTGACTGGGATAGGCTCCAGGTGACCTGTGACCCTGCCCAGGTATCCCCTGCCTCGCGCCCGAGGCTGACTGGGATAGGCTCTAGCCCACCCGTCACCCTGCCCAGGTGTCCCCTGCCTCATGCCCTAGGCTTACTGGGATAGGCTCCAGGCCACCTGTGACCCTGCCCAGGTGTCCCCTGCCTTGTGCCCAAGGCTGACTGGGATAGGCTCCAGGCCACACACAATAAGCAGTTGGGAACTTAATAAATGAATAAACTATGTGAAAAGGGTACGTCACCTGTTTCTTTCCCCAAAACTCACAAGCTTTCCCACAAAAACAACTACACAAGACAGCTGTATATTCTTTTGCAATAAACTTGTGTTTTCCAGACAACTTCCAACAGAAGCTCTGGCCTTGCAAAACCTGAACACTCTCAAATGCAAATGCAGCACCCAAGAATACATGTGATCAGCACTGACCTTATATTGGTTAGAAGTAACTGCATCGTGAAGTGGCGTGAACCCCCCAAGACCACGGCTGTTGACATGTGCTCCAGCTAACAGCAGTTCCTCCATGACAGCTAAGTGGCCAACAACACTGGCCTCATGCAATGCTGTCCACCCTATATGAAAATAAAACTCAAGTGACTGCTTTATTATGGAACTCACTTTTATTGTCTTCCAGCCAATATTTATCTCAGCAAGTGTTATCATCACATATTGCACACAGACCTGCATAATCAGCCAGGTTTACATTTATTCCGCCTTCGATAAGGGCCTTGACTGAAGATAGATCCCCCTTCCTGGATGCTATATGAAGATAAGATTCTCCTGTACTGCTTCTCTTACGGATGTTTCCAAAACTTACTGTTGAACCCTCTTGGGGCACTAATTATAGGAAAAAACAATTGCAAAACAGACATTATCATACTCTTTACCTCTGGTACCTGTTCTTCACCCAAAATAAATTTGTGTTAAAACTATTTACAAAACAATGGTTAGATTGAGCAGGATTATTTACCTCATTACCTGGACAATTTATCTGTGTAGAACAATCACCTATTAATGTGCAGAGTCCCTTCAGATGGGCTGCTTGTGAGTCAGCTTGTTCTTGTGAGTCAGTTTGTTCTTGTGAGTTAGTTTGTTCTTGTGAGTCAGTTTGTTCTTGTGAGTCAGCTTGTTCTTGTGAGTTAGTTTGATATTGTGAGTCAGCTTGTTCAGAATTATCTTGAAAATAGCACGCTTTCTTGTGCCATATCATACCTTTCTGCTGGTTGAATATGGATCCACTCTTCCGTGAGTAAAACCTTTTTCTGTGACATCTAGTGTTTATTCCGTCCTTCTTTCTTAGTGTCTGTAGGTCCTTAACATCGGCGACCTGCCTAGAATCTACATCATTTAAACTAGGTGTGTCATTACACACAGAAAAGATAAAACTGTATTTGTTCTCATGTTTTTCATTGTGTCTAGTAAGAATGGCATCTGAATTTAAACTTCTTTTGCCATTGTTCATTAGCTTACTACTTTCTACAATAAAAGATTCTGAAATAAGAGTGCTGTCTGAGTCATATAAACCTTCATTATCTCCTGCATGTTCTACATTTTCTTCACTGGCAGTATGTGTCGTCTGTGATTTATTTGTCTTACAGGGAGCATCGTGCTGCAGAGTGTGAGCGGTGTGATTATCTGTGTGTGCCTGCCTGGTTTTCTGTGCGTGCCTCTGTGCTTCTTTGTTTTTGCTGTGCTCAGAACCATTCATCTCTGCCATTACATCTGAAGAGCTAAAAGATCCTCCTGTCAGTGAAGCTGACTCCTTTTGGAAACATGGAAGTATATACTTTGAAATCTCAGGAGAAGCTAGCAGTGAAATGCTACATTCATCTGTGTCTGGGTCACATGCACTGTATTCACATGATGTACTGACTTTACCACTGCCAAGTGAATCACAAACAATCAAAAGCTCTTCTGCTTTGTGACAGAGGGCCACGTCATCACCATGGCACTGGATTTGCCACACATCCTGTCTCTCAGCTTCTGTTCTAATGTCTTCATTGTAACTTAAGTCATGAGTCTCCGTGCTTAACTGCATGTGCATCTCCTCCCCCACGTGATTTCCAACACTACACCAAGCTCCTTCTGTAGATACAGTATGTCTAGGACATGGTTCAGAACAGTCTTCAGTTTGTTCTACCCAGCTATGATCACAGAACTGTCCTCCACCATATGGCAAGAGAACAGAGTCACCTTGAGCCTTGGACGGCATTTCTGATAAACATTCTTGCAGAGAAAACTGGCAAGTGTTTGCAGCACTACTCTTTTGAGATTTCATCAGTTGTGAAGATCCTTCTACCATGACTGAAGTGGAATCTGAACTGTCCAGAATAACGTGTTTATCTCCAGTTTTGCTCTTCAGGGTGGCGGGTTGGATTAAGACTTTACCATTCATATCTGTATGTTTTCTGCATGGTTGTGAATTGCATTCAGTTTTTGAGTAGTTTTTCTGGTTTGCTTTGTAATTTATATCAAAGTTGTTCTTTTTGCACACAGGAATTTCCCTAGCACCAGATAATTCTTTGTTTTCAAAGTGTGTCATCTTGAATGGAGACAGCATGTCAACGCTGTGCTTCTGAGTGGACGCTCTGCTGCCACTACACTCGATTGCTGATATCACTGCCTAAAACCCCAAATTAAAAAATCTTCTTAAAACACCATTGGAAAGATGCATGAAACAAATATAACACGTCTACAGCTGAAATAACAAAAACAGGAGGACTACAGGGAGAAAACCAGTAAAGAAATGAAACACTGTTTACCACCATTTGCCTCAAGTCAGCTTCTCACGCACCTTGGGCCATCTTTGAGAAGTCTGTTTCCTAAGCTCATGGTGTCCTTTTCATCAAAAATAACACAACAGGAAACCACACAGGTCATTCAGAATGGAATGTTTTCACATGTTCTTTTCATTACTATATAGACATATAGTGTGAGTTACAGTTCTAGGATATGATTTAAGATATTTCAATACAGTGGTACCTTGGACTGCGAGCATAATTCGTTCTGGGAAAGTGCTCGTAATCCAAAACACTTGTATATCAAAGCGAATTTTCCCATATGGAAATGTAAAGTCAGATGATCCATTCCACACACCCAAAAATATTCATATAAAAATTATTTTTAATGGTATTTTATGTACAAATTGAAAACAAATGGAAAACAAATAACAATGATTAATACACAGTATAAAGTAAAAATAAAACTAATTAACCTGCACTTTACCTATGAAAAGACTCGTGGCTGGCATGAGGGAGACGAGAGGGAGGAGAGGAGGAGGAGGAGAAGGAGAAGAGGAGGAGGGTTATTGCCTGGAAGGAGAATCTCGGGGGCTCTTTATCTTTAGCGAATTTCACTAACTCTGCTGATTTCACTTAATTTACAGTTTTTGGACTCACTGTCATCTTTTCACTCACTGGAATGTCTTTCCTTTCATTCGTATTTAACACAAACCTCTCCAATGACACTCGCTTTTGCCTCCGTTTGAGGATTTCGCGAAAATGTGACATTGCATTGTCGTTAAACAGATTCGTCATTCGCACCACCACAGCCTTATTCGGGTGGTGCTTTTCTAGAAAATTTTGTACCGTTTCCCACAATTTGCACACCTCCCTAATCTCATTTGAAGTATGATATGATATAAAAAAACATATCATACTTGATATGAAAATGCTTATCTTGCAAGACATCGCTCGTTAACAAAGTTAAACTTTATTAAAAAATTTTGTTCATCTTGCAAAACACTCGTAAAGCAAGTTACTCGCAATCCAAGGTTCCACTGTACATTGTATTCTAAAAAAACTGCATCAGGCAACAGTCATCAGTATTGATATCTAACATTGAATGTTGGTTATGACAACCCTACATAAAACAACAACCTTTACAATTGGTGCCATTGTGGTGAGGCGAGCCATGACAGTCCTCTGTGATGCTCCTGAGAAAGACGCCAGGTGTTATGGGTAATGCTGGGTTAGAGCTACATTCTGGCCTCGTCTCAGTTTTGAGACAGGTTTGTCTGTCTCTGAGATCTTCTGTCACACTCTTTGACTCCTGTTTCTAAAAGACAGTAAGCGCTGTATGAACAAGACTATTACTAATACTTACTGAGAAGGAATGCTTTCATTTTTACTTATTTTAATAGCTGTGGCAGGAACGATAAAGTAGATTAAGTGAATCAACTATTGGTAGCAGGACTACGACTACAAAGGCCTTTAAAATAGCTGTATGACAACAGAGGGTAAAAAGTGCCACTGTGCCTTAAATTTCACTTTGTCTGCTGCAACAAGTGTACACTTCACCATGTTTCCTGGATCGTGTGTACCTACTCCAACTTCAGGTATATCCTCTTTCCTGGTTCTGCTTCCTTTAACACACTTTGATCTTTCATGTTCTGCATACAAACATCAACTTTTACTACCTTTATCATACACTTAATTAAAAATCAACACTAGATTTAGCAAAAAATTATATAACTGTAAGTTTTTAAGGACAATTTCAGACCTGGAAACTGTTTTTTATTTATGGGCTGAATTTTTTTCACCAGTTTTCTCCAGGAGACATCAGCACTTATGTCCAGAGCTGACTGTCCATCCTCATTCTTCTGCAAAGGATCTGCACCATTGCTAAGTAGCAGCTCTGCTATCTGGAAACATGTTTCAGTCTTTCTGGATACTGTAAATATTTAATATAATTTGTAGTTTAATGGCTTGAGCAACATTACATATAGAATACCATACACAGTAAAACTGATGTAATTTTTGAGTATAAAGTGACTGGCCCCCATTCTCAAATATTTTTAATACAGTATTAATGTAAAGAGAAAACTACATCATCTTGCAAACTGAAGTCTTTTCCTGTCAAACAGGAAATAAATGGTGTGGATCAAATAATGAATGGGGAAAACAGCAAACTCAGATGGCCAGAAGCTCTAATAGTTAGTGAGTCTAAGCGGGTTTGATTCTGATTTTTCTTGTGGTTTGAAAGGGCATATAGGCCTGCTGCATGTGGTGTAATCTGGAATGGTGGGTTAGGGTTAGGGTTAGGTAATCTGGAATGGTAGGTGTGAGTCTGCTGGGGGCACCTGAGTGTGGGGGAGTAGTGTGATCTGGAATGGTAGGTGTGAGTCTGCTGGGGGCACCTGAGTGTGGGGGTGTGGTGTAATCTGGAATGGTGGGTGTGAGTCTGCTGGGGGCACCTGAATGTGGGCGTGTTATTGAAAGGCTGACATAATAGACACGCTAATCTGCAATGAAAACCTATTTTCTTTTGAGTTAGAACATAATCCTAACCCTATAGCCTGCATATGACTTTTTCAAGATCATTCTTACGTACTATTGTAGTTGGTCACGCAAGATAATTTTGAGTCACTTATGATTATGACAGAGTATTAATACGACAATTACAGTACTATTATTATATTATTATTAGTAGTATCAGTACACCTGTCTCAAGTGCTTTTAGTTTGTATAGAAAATAATCGTTACATCCAAATAAAATGAAGGCTAACTGAAAAATACTGTCATTAATGTCACAAAATGCTACACTGCATTTTATGTCATTGATCTTTCTTTGAAGTTATTGTGAAATGGCAAGGTTTCATTATAGTTACTGCATAAAGCATTCGCTCACGCCTTGGAACGTCAACAAAGGTTGTAACAGATGTACACAACTGGTATTTAATATTGTGCTGACAGCTGTTTGTTTTATTTCAGCCCTGTGATTGGAGTCGTGCAGTATAGATCTTTGGCCCAACCTAAAAGGCATTACAAGTGTTGTTGTTCTCGAGGAATTACAGACTGTTTTTGTCCTCATGCAGTGTGGATTTTTGGACTACTATAATGAATATTAGGGACTGCCACAATGCTCACACAGTGTAGACCTTTAGAGTATTACTGACTCTCTATTGCTTTTTGAATTACATGTTTCTTCCACTGGGAACATTCAAGATCCATTTGCTGAACTCCAGTTTTCTTTGAACAGATTTTTACCACACAATTAATATTATTTCTGTCCCTTGCAGACAGCACACCAAACCAGAAAATAAAAAAAATTGTTAAAAGACCTTCAATTAAAAAATGATAAAGTGGTCAAAATCGCATGACAAACTTCAAGAGTTGAGCATCTGCAGCAGATGAACTCTCTCTTGTCCAAGTTTAACAATCAGTTCTTTGATGTTCACATCAAACTTTAGTTGAGAATTGAACACAGATCCAAGATACTTGTATCTACAACGTCCATATTTATTCAGAAAGAAACTATCCTCTGTTGGAGATCTATAGCTATCTGTGTATAAGATAAAAAGCAATGGTGAGAGAACACACCCCTGAATGAAGGATCAACATTAAAAGCTAGTCTGGTAAACTAAAATATAAGGCCAGCTGATCAAAGTATAGGGTTGTATTTTGTTAAAAAGAAAAGGAGAAAAAGGTATTTGATAAGTCCCTATCCTCTATTTCATTTACTTTCATAGTTTGCTTAATAATTAATGGGATAACTGAGTCCACGCAGAAAAAACATACAATAAAACAGTATTTGAAAGCTCTTCAAAATCCTCACAAGCATTACTAAAGCATTCTCAGTCCATGCAATCAAAGCAGGCTAAATTGTGACTTTTAACATGGAAAAAACATTTATAAATATGGTCATTGGCCTCATCTGAAAAGACATGACACATTACAGTGTTGGTGAGAACGAAAAATTTAAAGCAAGCTAAACGTTGAAGCCCCGGTAAACACCCCAAAATTTGTAGATAGATTGCTATCCCAAAACTGTATGGCAAGCTTCTGAGTCATGAAACCAAATCATACGTGACTGTTAACAAGGAACTTTCATTTTTGATTTTCAGGGCTGTTCATTAGGGTTATCTACAATACAAGTAAAGCCTGAAAACATCAGGGATGTTTTGTGTTTGTGTTGCACTTTATTTGTAATATTTACAAATGTATATTCTTTCAATATTTGCTAATTAAAAATATACTTTTATGTAGCCTATGCTAAGTACACTACTACGAAAAAATGTAGTGAACTGTCTACCTGTGAAATGTTGAAGTCAAATGTTTCATTCTGTATATTTGTTCCACATTTGCCATTTTAAAAACAGAAATGTGCACTTTTTGAATACACAAACAGAATACCATAAATGCCATTTTGAAGTTTTATTTCCAACTGGGAATTTTATCATGCTTTGAAACAAAAGTTCAAAGCTTTGCTTTCCATAAGGATACATTCCATTTTAACAAAACATTTTCTTCAATTGTAAACTTGTGTGGGGAAAAAATGCTATTAATCATGCTTTCTAGTCAAACATTTCAAATGCATAGTTTATGTTGCTAGGAGTTGAAGTGTGCAACAGTTTTAGTCAACATACTGACTCATCCTTTGTATTTAAAGGCTGTTAATGCCCATCTTAAATCTGGCCTGTTTTAAATTTTAGTAATGGAGTGTTTTTGGAGTGTTAAACACCAGCGTACAGTGGTATTATCATGATATATGTCATGATTAATTAAATGACACTGGTACCATGATCATGGGCCAGTTGGCAATACCCTGCCTTAGGGTACACCCTGGACAGGGTGTCAACCAACTACAGTAAGTGAACAATTTAATGGTTTAATACTTATGAAAACAAGGTCGAATATTACTATTATGACAAACTTTGCCAGGTTTTGAGGAGAATTAATTCTTATTAAAGCAGATTAATATAACTATCTGCAAAATAGTAAGTGGTTCTGGTATATCACAATATTAGTGTAACATAAGTAAATTTATGTAGTTGCCTTACAGCCTACAGCATCATGTAAAGGAATGACACCTTTGTCTCCAACAGAGTTGACCACAGCCCCAGCCTGGAGCAGGGCTGCAACAATTCCATAATGACCTGCAGCTACAGCTTCGTGCAGTGGTGTCCAACCTAGTGAGGGCCAGGCCATCACAGTACAACCAGACAACTTACTCAGTATATGAGCAAGTTAAGTCCACAACCAAAAAGAACTACCAAGCTAACTGAACCATTATGTCACAAACATTTTTTGCACTTGTGTTTGTTGTTTGCTTTAGCTAAAATTTATATTGTTTATTCCTTTGTATATTTTTGTTTAAAAAGTCGGAAAAGTAGAAAACTCTACTACGAGGATTAGGCGCTAGTTAGTGTTTGATAAGAACCAACCCAGTTCGCACTGGTGTATTTTTTCGAAAATACAGGTTGCAGCTTTTCACATTGCCAGTCAGCCATTCTTGGATTACTGGCAGCCCAGCATCGCAATTTAAATTATAACAATGTCTCTTATGTTCTCTGTGCGTCCTGTGGCATGTAGTTATAACAATGTCTCTTATGTTCTCTGTGCGTCCTGTGGCATGTACAGCGTAGACTGTCCTCCTGACACAAGTGCTAGTTTTACTTGTAGGAAGTGCTTAGTTGTAGCAACGTTGGAGGATAGGATTCGTGCATTGGAGGGACATATTAGAAGCGCTTTGAGGCACATTGTTGTAAAAGGCGCTATACAAAAATAAATTGAATTGAATTGAACCATTACACACTACTATCTAACACTGAAAGTGGAATAGAAGGTATGAGCAGCTTTAGTCGAGTCAGCCAACACTGAAGTTAGCAGCTTTACGAGTAAAAAGTAATTCCATTGCTGTTAACAGCTAAACACACTTACATATGTACATTTAATTAATGCTGTTTTAAGGTATCTGGTCTTGAATCGAAACTAACTTTTTATTATTCAGAAGTTCCTCTGTCAAGTTTAACTTTGAAAAACAATACTTTTAAGACTGTGAGAAATTTAAACTGACCTAAGAATATTTCTGTAATGTTATATAATACACATGACCACAAATTTAAGTCTTAATTTTCAGAACTTGAGAAAGAATGTCAGATTTTTAGCACTGTTTGTACAAATTAGAAATTTGAATGAGTGTGGATAAGTAATTCAGTAAGACAAATTCATTTGGGTAACCTGCAAAACAAAAGCAGGAATGTAAGAGCTCTGCCCTAAACAAAGGGGTAGTGCACATGCACTGAAGGGCTCACCTGCGTAGTCAGCTGCGTTTGTGCTGCCGCCAAGCTGTAGTATATCTTTTACAAGCATAATGTCCCTGTCCATGACAGCCTGATGGAGCCGAGTCTCTCCATATCTATTTCTCCTGTGAATCCAACTGAGAGAGAGCTTCCTACCTCTCTTTGATCGTAACACCATCGATGTACCTAAGAAAGGGACGTAAATTATAATGAGTACCACTATAGTTTATTTACAGTCAAATTTTCAGTGTTATTTCCGTAATGGCATGTCAGTTTGAATTTTTGTATTACAACAATATTTAATAAAAAAAAAAAACATTTTCATATAGCTAAAAACAAGAAGGCAATTCCCTTTTGCCATATGATTTATTGGCTTAAACAAAACACAACCTTTTCAGTGCAAAACTCTATAATATGACAGTAATATTTTAAAGACAGTTTCAAAGTAGAATTGTATGAAATCTAAGGCTGGTAAAACTAATGTATATGACCAGGTGTGCGAAAGAAGTAATTCTTAACAGATTTTAAAATTCCAAAACAAATACAATTTTGGTGGTTAAATTCCTTTTCAATAACCTTTTGATTAATTTCCAGATGAAGTCAAAGTATAATTTTACTGTGTGAAATATTCTGGTTCTCCTAGGGTTTCCTGCTAGTCTGACTTTCCTCATTGGCTTTAACATATGAGTCATCATGCAACTTCATCTTATTCAACATAAATACTGCTTTTCATCAATTTACAAGTTTTCTTGTAATATCAGCATTGTAATTTATTTGGAGAAAATTCCATTGATATCCAAAAAAGAGTACAAACTAATAATAATTATCCAAAAAACAGTTGGTTGCAGCCTTAGTCCAGTGAATTCAAAGCATTTAAAAACTGACTATGGTTGCAAAATGTGCTTTTATTAAAAACGTGCGGAAATGTAAAAACTAAGTAAAATAAAATGGCTTTTAAAAAATATGGCTGCTTTAGTAATGCCATAAATTTTCAAAGTATACAGGCACCAAAATTTAGACATCATGACAATTCCTCCAAAATGATTAATTCTGTGCATCATTGTACCACTTCACATTGCCATATAAAGGATACATTTATTCTCTTCAAACAAATCCTCAATACCAACATATCAATACTAATTATAATTAGATTGACCTATCTTGAATAAGTAAGTCTTAAAGGATTTTCGACCTTTTTATAAACTTAGTCACTTACTGGTAGTTATTTTGTGAGGTACAGATTCTATGATTACTGCTGATCACACTGACCCTATCCCTTCTCTTATTTTATGTTTTTTAGCAGTCATTATTACATTGTGTGTATTTCATATATAGCTAACACTGTTCTTCAGTAAACGGTGTGTCACAAGCTTTGGTATAACAGAATTTTGTAACCAAGTGGAAAATGCTCTTTGCTCACTGATGCAACTATAACAATAGGAATCAGAACAGAACACTCAAAGTCTAAGTCCTAATGTGTTGCACCTTTATGGAACATGCCTGCAGAGTTACTAGAATAAGCCTTGGTATGTCTGTCCTCAGCTTTAGTTTCATTACATTCTTCACTCCAGTCTGTATGTCTTGTATGAGCCTAGAAAGTATGAAATAGTGTCATTACTTACGTTGTAGTTCAAATGCAATCTGACAGGAAACAATCCCCAATCTGAAACCTATTTTACAAACGTGCATGTTTTAAAAAGTATTCTGCATGAAAGTTGATTTATAAATGTTTACCATATATACTTTTGTATATACCAATCAGCCATAACTTTATAACCATCCTCTGCATGAAAGTTGATTTATAAATGTTTACCATATATACTTGTGTATACACCGATCAGCCATAACTTTATAACCATCCTCCTGATATTGAGTAGGTCCCGCTTTGCCACCCTAACAGCCCTA
>JABJVR010003709.1:0-15612 GCA_025773905.1 Chitala chitala
CCCCCCCCCCCCCCCCCCCCCCCCCCCCCCCCCCCCCCCCCCCCCCCCCCCCCCCCCCCCCCCCCCCCGCTTCATGGCTTCTCTCTGCTCAAATCATTGCTTGTCGTGTTAGAAGCTTTGAGCTGCTCCAGGAGTTTCTGTGCTTGATGCGGTGTGAGGTTTCCTTTTCTTAAAGCACAGGTGGTCTGGCGTGCTCCCAGCATGCAGCGTGCTTTCTATTTAATTCATTGATTGAAGCAAAGCAAACTCATTTTGAAAATAAAACGAGAGAAAAACCAGGTGTTCTATTGTGTTATCAGATAAATAGGGGGAGGTGTGCAACATGGCAACAGCCATACTGGCTTTTTTAACGATCTAGAACAGGAACCTGAATTTTGTAACAAAAAGTAATATGTACATTAGTTTCGTGCAAAAGTTTTCTTGTAGCATATTTAAAGACACTGGTATTGTGAAGCTTAAGATGTAAAAATGAGAATGTGTGTAGTGTACTGGCCTGAGCTTGCCATGGGCTACAAGCATTGAGATTACTATGAGTATTTCTACGTTGCAGCATGTGGGTGAAGGTTGCTGCAGACCTGTGTTAATGAACAACCGTCCTGAGCACGTAAAGGATCCACAGATCTGACATGAAGAGAAATAAAGCATGACTTGGAAATGAATATGTTACTGGTGTTGTATCTGGATCTATAATGGATCTGCAGTGCAGGTGCCCAGTTTAAATAAGATACAGGTTGTTTTGAGAATAAAGTCACAAGCCTGTGAGTCGCGGGAAGTGGCACAGAAGAGCTGCACAGGGCATTTAATCAGAAACCGTGAATGTTTCAGTGTTTAGTTCCCTATCTAAGCCAGTCTCTGAGGTTGTAAAAGGAGTTTGAGCAGATAACCAAACATCTAGTCTTCTCCCAGTGTGTGTGAAGTGACACAGTACCTGCTAGTGACAAAAAAATTCAGTTCTCCCCCTCACAAAAAAGAAGAAAACACTTGGATTAGCTACAGTGTCTTTAATGTATTTGAACTGTACAAATAAACACAAATACTGCACAAATGCATGAGACTGGTAAAGAGCAGGCAAATTAATCTGTTTTTGCCTCAGTACAGCAATAGGAAATGAAGCATCTAGTGTCAAACCAGTGACCAGGCCCTGTCATGTTAAGCATAAGAGTCCTATTAAATGTGATAACTTTTAAAGCAAAAAGACATTGTTAATAGCCATGTGTTGGTTTTTATTGCTACAGAATTATTGAGTTGAATGTGGAGCAGTCTTGGCACATACTGTCAGTGTCTTCAGTGAAGGTCATGAATTCTAACTACAAGGAGATGCAGAAGGACGTGTGTGTGTGTGTGTGTGTGTGTGTGTGTGTGTGTGTGTGTGTGTGTGTGTGTGTGTGTGTGTGTGTGTGTGTGGATGGTTGGTCTTCGAAGCCCTTCACACACCGGATTCCCAGGGGCTTCTTTTATGCTGCCCTAAATATTTCTCCTTCCTGCTGTTCCCTGGCTCCTTATCTATTGACGTACCACTGCATGTATACTGAAGGGCCTAGTCAGTAGAACAGTGCTTCACATTACTGCAGGTCACTATGATTAATTGCCATTTTTTTCCTCTCTTCCACTGGGTCCATCAATCTCCCCCCCCATGAAATAGTTCAAAATCCTGCTGGACTCTTCCCTGTTCTTTCATATCTTGCATAGGACAATGTGTTACTAATACATTTTCAGTAATGTTATGAATATAAATCTTAAATGTTTTTCAACTGAACTAACAAATTCAGTTTGATGTAATGCAATTTATTTAGGCTAGCTGGTAAACAGCTTAGTCAAATGCACAGCATGTGCACAGTTTCAGACTACACATTGCCACAGCTGGAAGAGTTTACATGTTTTTTTTTTTTTTTTTAAGATGAGGTCTTTTTGGGATTTTATTCTAGGCACTGTGTCAAATTATTTTAACTACTATAACACCTGCTTACCCTAGAACTGGTTTGTATTTCATATGGATTATGGAGCACCCCCATGGATTGAAGTTTAATATTAGTCTTTTAGGATTTTTAACCAGTTAACAAAGTTATGCATCGTGTGACTTTAAACCTTGGTAATAATATCAAACAGGAACTGGACAAAGTCTGGGTTGCCATTGCATGACGCTGTGCTATACGGACCATCATTCATTCATGTAGGAGCTACGGTGCGTACTTTTTTGGGAACACTTTTGCTCTAAGTGATTTGACAGCCATGTCTCTGTTCTGACAACATGTGTGAGGAATCTTGAGTAAATATATTTCCATGGAAAAAATGCATGCTTTTTGGAGTCTTCTACATGTGTTATTCTGAAGAGTTCACTGTCTTTCAAAACTGAAAATGTGACCCTGAGCTTTACATGTAAAGTTCTTGTCTGAACGTTGTTGGAAATGATTTTATAAATGGAGTGTTATGAGTAGAAAACAGTGACAGGGCACAGGGATTTATTGTGTATGGGGGAAGCACACAATAGGGTTTATCTTTTAGACTTAAAGACAAGTGACAGTTACATATAAAAACTTGACAGGAGTGTGCTTGTATACTGTTTGCCTTTGACTTACAACAATGTTTTGGCCTGATGTTGTAGGTCAGAAGTCCTATTGTATAAATCATAATATGTAAACTGAAGCTTTGTATATACATGAAAATATGATTAATTAGGCATATAGCTGACTAGTAATAATATGGTAAAGCCAACGAGTGAGCAATGACTGTTAAATGTCCATACATTTCCGTTTGAAAATCATTTAAGACTAACGGGACGGCCATCTTGAGTCCAAGTGGTCTTAATTCATGTCAAGGTACGTGTTTAACAAACATTTATAAGGGTTAAAAACGGAGCAGGTAGAACAGTTTAGCACTAAAGCAGCCAAACTGTTGTCCTGACTTCATGTCTTGTAAGAAGAACAGGAAACGTTTTTTTTCTCGTAGTCCTCCACACAAGTGTTGAAAAACAGTCCAAACTGTTTGTGTGACCCTAAAATTCACATTAATAAAATTGACAGAGTTTCGTTTCATGTGATAGAATGTGTTTTCGAAACCAGTGGTATGTCTTTGATTGGGGTCATTTTTTGTTTTCTTATATGGCTGGAGTTGACTGAAAAAACGTGAAATGTAAATATTTTATTTGTATATTAGGTCTGGACCATTGCTGATGTGCTGGAAGGTTTGAAATGTTGAATGTGATCGTGTAAATGTTTGTTTTGCACACGGTGTACGGGGAAACGAGGAGAGCAAACAAAGACGTGTCCCAGCAGTCATAGCAATGTCTGGCACTCATTTAGCAGTGATTATTAATCATGTAGTTGTAAGTATTTTTGACTTTGTTTTACTATTACTGTAAATTTTGTCTGCCTTTGAGAAATATTACATTAATTATATTGCAATTATTGTAATAGTAACCATGTCAGTCTGTGTTTTCCAAACTAATACTTTTCAGGCTTTGACTGATGAGGCCTGAAATCACAGATTTTGTATACAAAACATACGTGCACACGCACACACAGGCACAGAGGCAGCGGTGCAGATGTCATTTAAGACTCGGTGGGCAGGAGAAGAAAGATGAGTTTGGAGCTAGCTCATCCACCTCCAGAATGGGGTTGCGGGGGAGGGGGGATTTTAGGATTAAGAGGATGACCACACTGGCTTTGAGGAACTTTGTAGTTGATGCCTGCTCACGAGGGGAACAAGAGAATCTTGTGAAGGAAAAGTTTCTTCGCAACGTATATACACACACATCACAAAGGAGTTTTCCGTGCATACCTTCAGATCTGTGTACGCATACTGCTACACCTATAACTGCTTTTCTGCACATTGATAGATCTTGAGCTAGATCTCTATAAATAAGTAAATTGACAGAGAGAAATGAATGCCACTGTAGGGGAGAAAAAGCACTAAAAATATTTGAACAGACTCTCTTATCTGGTTAACAGGATTCATTTGGTTAATGTACAATTATGGGGTGACCAAAACCTACACTCATTATTAGATGGTGGAATTGCAGAGCCAATGACAGCTGTCCATGTGATTCACATTGTCTGACCTTTTGTCCCTTGTACTTATGTGACCCTTCCCTGCATCATGCTGCTTTCATTGCAGAGACCTCCCCTATGTTGGCCATTGGCAACTGCATATGCTGATATATACCTATACCAAGAGCTCTGCTTCAGGTCCAGTGGGGCGTAGGGTTAGAATGACGGTTACTTGTGCCATGTTTTAGCTGTTTGTACAGTGTGACAGATGTCACAGTTTCTGCTTGTCACTTGTATGCCTATTCCAAGTTTCATGCATGAATGTTGACCTTGGGTTAAAACTCTTTTTTTTGAGTACTTAAACTAAGTGATGGTCTTTTAAAGCACATTTCAATTTTATTATTAGATTGAAAATAGCTGAAGAATGGGGTGTTTTAAGGGCCATGCCTGATTGGGTCTTGTTTCATTACCTTCTTGACTGAAAGAAGTTCCTGTTTTCACTGGGTTGATGAAATACAAACCAAAGAGTGGAGTTATTCTTTATTTTTTCTCATTTGTGTCACACTGCCATGGTTGGAGATGGCTCTGTTGTTGTTGACGTCACTCCATGAGTCTGCATGGTGAGTGCATCATGGAGATCTGCTTGGTTCCTGTTTTTTTTTGCCCATATTTTTAAATGGGTCCCTCTCAAGTATGGTTTCCCATGGGATTCCCAGGGGTGCGGAAAACAAAAGTTCTAAACTGCGCGTGACAGCCTCTCCTCCCTCTGTGTCAATTGGGCCTGGTGGAACAAGGCCTCTTCTATTCTCCAATTGAATGGAAATGTTTCCTGCCCCACTGAGTGGCTGCTCTCTGACTTCTGTCCTCTGCAAAGGTGTACCACCAAGAAAACGGGAATTCAACACAGAGCGGGTCCATAGAAGAAGGCTGGGTGGAAAACTAGCTTGTGCATTTTGTAGTGCAGCAGGTAACATTAAGTAAAGATTATGCAGAATATACAGCTAATCTCTAGTTGCTGTGATGGAAAATCTGCAACTTGCATTGTAAAAAAATCACAAAGGGTGCTAAAAAACAGATGCGTGTATTATTAAATAACTGTTTTAACACCAGCGGTAAGAATGCATTTTGATATGGAAACATGCAACGTCCTTACAGATAGTGGCGGAAACATACATATGAATAAGGCTGTTACTATCGTGGAGCATCATGGTATAGCTGTTCAGATTTGTTATATGGACTGAATTTCTACAACCAGATGAAATGTTTACTTGGGGCCACTTGCTGTCCTCTGGTTAAAATATATGCAGTATGAAAGCAGTGTAGAAATTCTTGTTGTTGGTTGTGCTTCAGTGATTCAGATTTGCAGGGTGAAAATAGATGTTAGACAGGGCAGAACCCTGATCTCATTCAAGAGATAGGAATACATTTTTAAAGCTATAGAAGCAGTTATTTCCCTCTGTGGGCTCATGCAGTGAACCTCAACCACATGCAACTGGATTATTGTAATTTAATATGTGCTGGGGAGGACTCTATCTGCTGCATTCACTTGATAGAAAAGCAAGTGTTCTGATTGGCTCTGTCTAAACTGAATTACCCTAAAAGCAGATCATTCTGCGTATATATGAAGTTATGTATTAAAAACTATGCACATTTAATGTATGTAATAAATATTGGTTGTGTTTTTGCAGGTTTCTTTATCAACAGCTAGTAAGAACTCAAGAGTTTACACCAGCAGTGTTCATTCTTTTGACTTTTTAGAACACTGCTGCTATCCTTTGAATACTTAAGTAAGCTCACCTCTTCAGGAGGTCAGCGCTGAGCCTGTGAAGTTAGCTGGGCTCTTTTATTCCCCTGCCAAGTCATGGACTTGTTCACTCTCAGTCTATACTTTTTAGCACCCAAACCTTGGTTAAGCCAACTGACATGCTGCTGGCTCTGTCTTGCAGTTATTGTTATTCTGGCTAGCACCTGATTTTCACTGTTGGTTCCTGTGAACAGTGAAAGCATTGTAGTTTAGAGGAGTTGTCCTAGAAATTGTCCTTGTTTTAAGACCATGATGTTCAGTATTGAACTGGTCAGAGAACAGCGCTTTGTGGCTTTCTTCATTGATATGCCGCTTGGAACAATTTTTTTCTGAGTTAAACCAGGGATTCTGCAGAAGCACTCTAGAAGCCTGCTTTAAGAGACCTTAACACCATGCTGGAGTGGATGTTGGTGAAACAGCTGGTTAATGATGGATAGCTGGAAGGTCCCTGCCACTTTCACCTGGGGCATAGGCCATAAACATGGGCTGTCCTGGCACTTGGAACAATTTTTTTCTGAGTTAAACCAGGGATTCTGCAGAAGCACTCTAGAAGCCTGCTTTAAGAGACCTTAACACCATGCTGGAGTGGATGTTGGTGAAACAGCTGGTTAATGATGGATAGCTGGAAGGTCCCTGCCACTTTCACCTGGGGCATAGGCCATAAACATGGGCTGTCCTGGCATCTCTGTCCTCTGCTCTTCTCAGCCCCTTTTAGTGGTACAGACCAACAGTGGAAGAAGTCCACGGGTAACCTTCAGCGTGTTTTAGCTGTGATCAGCACCTCTCTTTATTAAATGTATACTCATGACACAATGTTAGCTGTTAGCCTGGTTTCCCTGTCCACTTGTAAGCTACTCAAATTGTAGTATGTCAGCGGTTCAATCAGCTTTTGAGAATTCTTATTTTCTGTCATGCATGTTTAAACAGTGGTTGATTTTCAGCTAATTGAAAAAAGTCTAAACAAATTTCTTTTAATTTGAGTCTGTTTTTAGCTCTTCGGTGTGCGCTTTCCTCTGGCAGAATGCTATTGGCCTCTTATGATGAAATGCAGTGAAATTAATCAAATGTCGGTTACCAGTTTCACAAGAACAGTAACATATCTGGACCTCACTGTGTCAGGAGCTGGCTTTTTTGTACACCCCTTTCTGCTATAATGCAATTAAAATTATTTCATATATTTTATATATATCAAGACCTATAGCAATGTGGAAATTACATTATCAAATATCAAACTGAAACCTTACCTTTTAATGTGCAATATCCAATTCATTTGAAAACAATTTCACAGATTTGCTGGCACTAATATTCAGTTGTTGAAGTGAGAAAGCTTTAGGGGACTTTTCTTTCTAATTGTCTCTAACTTGACTATTGCAGTAGTGTGATAAATGTCACACATTCTATTATTAGAAAGAAAACCCTGTTCTTCAAGTATTAAACTTTTAAAATTTGTTTTCAACACTTTTTTTTTTCCCCCAGTCACCAGCTCTCTCAGAGGTTTTATTTTATTATTATTAGTTTTTTAACCTTGTCCACTCATTGTGACAACTATGCTGAATACTTTAGTCAAAATGGCACAAGTGAGCTCTGCATCAATAAAACAGTAAATGTGAGCTGTGGAAAAGGCTGAGACTTTCTGCTCCTTTTCAGTCCGCCACATTCACTGGAGATACATCGTGTTCGAGACGTAAACGTGCTTGGGATGAAACCGCATATAAGCCAATGCAAATTCTGCATTATGCTGACATAACTTCCTCATTTACCAGTTGCAGTTCTTACCTTGCATCAATAGAAACTTGAACAAATCTGACACTAAGGCCCTGAAAGATGTGGTAAATTTCTGCATGTAATCTAACCTGCAAGAGTTCAGAGATTTTGGTTAGGGGCTAGCGCCTGGATCTGTGTGGGCTCGTGATCTGGTTTGTTGGTGACATCAGTTTGAAAACCTTAAGTGTTTACTGCAGCAAAGTCACCTGGTTTATAAATGAATAAGCTACATGTTGATTTGGGTTGAAAACATTTTTTAAACAGAAGGAATTATTACAATCAGAACATTTTGGATTGCAAAAATTATACTTCAGGACTTGGGTGTGTGTGTGTGTGTGTGTTCTAAGGTTAGAGACAGATTTTGCTGCAGTATTGTAAACACGCTTGTCTTCACAAGTTTGCTTCATCTGTGGTCTTAGAATGGACTGTTTTGAAAAGAGATTCTTATTTTCACATCCACAAGCATTTATTGCAGTAGAATAAAAGTTTTGTTTTTCAGTGGCACTGATGTTATGAAAACAATAAAAATGCACTTACTTTAGGGCAGCCCAGAAATAGTACAGATAGAAACCTCTGAATTAGCTTTGTGTACAAAGGAACCGTGTTCTTTTCAGCACCTCTTTGAATATATCAATGGACTTCAAACACAGGAGGCAGGGGCAGCCAACTGTGCACACAGATATTTGCATGGACATGCAGTTGAGGACGCGCAGAGATGAAAGATGGTACTTGAAAAGACTGAGTGCAATAGAGATAATCGTCTGTGTTTGTGTGTGTGTGTGTGTGTGTGTGTGTGTGTGTGCGTGCGCGCGCACACATGCGCGCGTGCTAGCAACAATCAATGCATGAGAATCACAAAACAGACCTTTTCTTGTAGGTCTAGACCGGGAGACCACAAAATAGGCCCTTAAAAAAAGGTGTTTGAAAGAAAGTGTCTCCTAGCATGTGAAACCACTGTGTGATTTTTCCATAACTGAATGGAATATGATGTTAAATAACATGGTTTGGACAAATGGCTCACCTGTAGGAGTATTTGCATTAATGTTGTTACTAACATGGCTTTAGCCCATTCTAAAAGTACTATCCACCAAAATATTTCTGAAAACCTACTGGTTACTGAAAAGTACATGTCAGTCCTTTATAAGAACTTCTGTGACCTTTACTGTGGGGAAAAAAAATCATCAATAATGCAGTGGCAGAATTAAATTGGCCTTAGTGTTTTTATATTTTATTCCAGAAGCCAGTAGCCACCCTGACCGAAGCTCTCCTCTCTAGTCTGTGTGAACGTGGGCTTGTAAAGTGACTCAGCACTCAATACTCGCCTACCTGGTCCAGTGAAGAGCTTTGAACTGTGATAGAGGTAAGCCCAGAGATTTGCCATGGGCAGCTGCTGAGCTGAGCTAATGATTGATAGGACTTGGGCTGACATTGTGGGAATTCTGTCTGAGCTTTACTAACACCTTGACAGGAATGAAGCTCAAAGTCTTCAGGTTTTCTAACCCATTTTCTCAATGAAAGTGCACACTGGGTACATAAACAGTTATTTTTGCTGAAGTTAGGCTCTGAAGTGAAGCACATGCACTAGGACCCAGGGGTGTCTGTCCTTCTGCAGGCTTGGCAGTGCCACAGCTGCCGCTGGTGCTCTGTTGTCGTTATCGTCGTGCTACTTGGGTAACTGCTCCCTTTGAGTCTGACCTCCTGCTCTCATTAACTGTTGAGGCTCCCTTACAATCTCATGGAGGTGGATTTAACAGCAGAAGTTTTATTGCATCCTAACAGTGCAAACATTTCCAAGGCTTTTCTCTACATGTGGCTTCAAGTGCGATGATTTGCAGTGTTAACATTTTTACGATGCACACATCCATCGCTCTGGTGTGCAGCACAGACACTGGACGTTTAATGCAAATGTAGGCAGTGTGTGTGGAGCTTTTGGTGTGCTGGAAGAAGGTATTGGGGATTGCTGAGTGCTGATGATAAAAGCTCACGGAGGAGTTGTGGTGATAGTGGTGTTTTTATTGGTCCCAAAAGTGGAAAGCTTGTGTAGTCAGTGAGGAGACAATTTAAAAATAATAAAGAACATTAAACAAACATTATATATAAATACTATATAAGCAGTTATATCTTAATATTTATTATTGCAGACAGAAAAACACAAACCATTATGTAAGACCCCCCCCCCCCACATGCAATCCATACTGGAATAGTGGAATGGTTCACCTCACCCACCACTACATGTCCCATCATGCCCTTCTGTTCGGATCCTTTGGAATGCCTGATCCACCTACTGGCAGAGAAAAGGGTAAGTTTAGCAGTACCAAACAAACATAAACAATTCAACTAAATAAGTATTGACAATTTTAGTAACAAAATGTAATGTCATCTTAGTTGTCTATAGATGGCTACGCTACAAACATAGTATGATTCTATTCCTTTGTATGTCACTATACAGTTGAGATAAGGAGCTGGTGTTTGGTGTGTGTACTTTATTAATTCAAGAAGGAAATAACTTCTCTGCATTTAATCCATCCCCCTAGGGGGGAGCAGTGGGCAGCCACATGGGGTGCCTGGGGAGCTAGTGCTGAGTGTCTTACTTAAGGACACAACTGGCAGCTGGGCTTCGAACCAGGAGACTTCCGCATCCCACAAGACAGACATACACCATTAAAAATGCATGGAAGAGACATGAGCTCCATTACAGAGGGTACCACACACACACTCACTCACTCACTCACTCACTATGAACACTGAATTCATTTTGCCTGTTCAGTTGCCACTTTCCCATGCATGACATAATTTTTTAAAATTTTTTATATGATTACATATCTTGACAAACAGCAAGTTTCAGGAGCGTTTGCATAGACATTCTGATGTTTCAGTGCAAGTTCGAAGGGTTAACATATGAATATCATTACCGTAGAATAAAGAGGTTTGGTTGCATGTTGAGGTTGTGTAATTGGCCACGTGGTATAATGACCTGAAGTTAATCAGCCTGTGTGGAGATTTTATCCTCTTGTTCATGGGTGTCTTGTTGCTGTGCCTCGGGGAGGTGTAGTAGAATGGCATACAGTAAACAGCAGTGGAACACTTCAGTAGCTTAGTCTAATGGTGAGACCAGTCTCGTGTTGCCCAGCGGCAGTCTAATGGCGGTGCAGGGTTTGATTTAGGAGGTTTCACATTTAGGAAGCATCTTCATCAAGTACAGAACAAACTAACTTTTGCTTCTGTATTTTTCTTGAAATGTTCCACAGGCTGTTCCACATCTGTTATTATGTCAGAGGTTGAGAGAACTGCAAAGTAAAGTCTAACAAAAGCTGTACCTGCGGTTTCGTATGATGGGATATCCAGAACTCGTTGCCTTTCTGCGTGAACTGAAGGTGTCATAGCCGCTCACAGTACCTGTTGATGTCTGAGTGCTTTTTCCAGTTTTTTGACCACCTTCACTTCCCTGGTTTCACTCCTCATATGCTCACGTGTGTAGGTGTGTACCTACGTTCTGCTGTGGCACACCTGGGAGACACTTGGGATGCCTGGCTGCAGCTGTTTCCTGTCTCTGGTTGATGGCACAGAGTGCAAGAACCTTGTCAGAACCTTCAAATGTTGTCTGGCTCCCAGCTGCTGTGGGACACCCATGCGGTCAGACTGGTTGTAGTAATGGGAACTGTGTCGTGTCCACATATGGTCCTAATCTGCACAGCATGTTGCTTGTGAAGCCTTTTATTTTCTGGCTAGTAATACTGTCCGGAACAGCTGCTGGTTTATCACCCTCTGTTTGGTATAATTAAATTATGTGGGAATGAGTTAAAGACGTTTTTTTTTTTTTTTTTCTTTTCCTCTTTCAGCTTTTGTGGTCCACTGTAATTTTTTGTCATTTCAGACTAAGCTCTCTTTTATTGTACTATTTAAAACTATCAGTAGTACTAAAAAGTATTACAGATTTGTTAATGTCACTTTTTAGAAAATGTGTCATGCTCTTACTGGCCAAGAACAAAATATCAAGGAGCTCAGTGTGGAGCTGCTCAGGAAGGTATTTGATCTGTAAAGGACCTGATTTTTCCGAGCAGCCGAAAGCAGATAAAGCAAACAAGACGGAAATGTTTTGAACATTCGTTTGACAGCGGCCTTCTGCTCAGACTCTGGCCTGAAATCCAGACGGCTGACCGTCACTCTGCCACCTCTGGGCCTGCTGCAGGCTGCCTTTTCTGTGTCTCATCTATCTTCAGAGAGTTTTGTGCTTGGGCCAGAGAAGGGCAGTGGAAAGCATGATGTCACTAAGTACATAGATTATGGCCACCTTTGTTTGCTGTTATAATAAACTGACTGTTCTTTGCCTCATTATGTAAGAGTTTACTCTATTTCTGATATTCACGATTCCTCTGGAAACTGGGCAGGCATTTACACACCCTTTCACCACTTTTGTATTTATCTGTACTGGTGGCTGCAAAAACCTGAGCAGCATTATGTGAATGATCTTACAGCTAGCTTTAATTCAAGTATTTAGAGATATGAATAGTGGAAGGTCAGCTCTATGGTTTGAGCTGCAAATGGTAGTTGTGAATGCTCTGGTCAAGCAACAGGGGATTTTTCTTTAGGAACATTTATTGGGGACAGGCACATGTTGAGGAAAACCATCCCGGGGTCTTTTCAGTGCAACAGTGACCTGTTTTTCTACCATCTGCACATTTATTGATCTTCTCACATTATCCTTCACTGTCCTGGCATGGCTGCAGTAATGTTACCTGTTTCTTTGATTGGAGTCTTTCATTGTTTTAATGCAAAAAAAACACATACTGAGCATTTTTGAAGTATTGGCTGCTTTTCTTACCCTTATATTTACACAGACCTGATCGTATGTTTATCAGCTAACAGATGTCCACTGAAATTAATGGTGGTTGGTTAGGTAGGATTTTTAATGCACGATGAGTAGCAGAGTGGAGTCTTCTGCAAGCCTGCTTGTGTTGATACACCTCACATGTGCAGCCGTTTCATCTCCTGCACAGCTTTTAGGGCAGTGACAGTCTGCAGCCAGATTAGTCTGAGAGGGGCTGCTGCTCTGTCAAGCGGTTTGAACAGAAAACACCCTTGCATCCCAAATAGACAGTAGTTAGTTAGGGGGAGACATTAGCCAATAGGCATCAGTCACTTTGGAGCAAAGATGGAATTGTATGCATGCATTCATTGAGTTGTAGTTTCATCAGGTTTGTTTACCTGATATTGTGTTGCTGTCTTTTTTGGCCTTGAGAACAGCATGTGTCCTTTTGGGCGTGGAGTCTACGAGACACTGTGTATAGAAAAACTTTTAAGAAATTAAGACACAAATAATGTGATTCCACTTGATTCAATCATTTAATATTAGTCATTTAATAGACGCATTTATCCAAAGCGATTTACAACATTTTGTATCTGTTACAATGAGCTAGTGCAGGGAGTCTTGCTCAAAGACACACCTGGTGGCTGGACTGGGATTTGAACTGGGAGACTTCTGCATCCCAGCCTGATGTTCTACCCATTGAGCCACCTGGCCACCTTATTTATTCTTATTGTTATTTAAAAGTTCTGTTTTTACGAATGAATTGTTAAATCCTCCATGATTCCATGAGCACGGATTTCATAAGGCTCTAGACGTACCTGGAAGATGCACTTATACAATGTAGTATTAATAATCAACAAAATCTGCTAACAAAAGTTGTACCGAGTCAAACAGGATTCATTATGAAACAGTTCAAGAAAGCCCTGCAGGATTGCTTTTGAATGGAGTATGTGTCTGCCTATCCTTTTGTAGTAAAGTGTACTATTGTGTTATTTAAACAGGGATTATTTTACAAAATCACTGCCTCATTTGACAGCTATGCCCCTTAGACAGCATGCGTATAAGCATGTTGACAACAGCGTGCATTGCCATGAGTTGGTAAGTAATTGGATAAAATTTGTGGGACACTGAAAAATGGTGTGGCATTTAAAGGTAAACTCTCCACGCTGGCTGACTTTCACAGGCTGCAGACTACAAAGAGTTACGTGCATACATGGTCTGTCTGACTAACTCAGTACTGGAAATGCTGCTTTGAAACCTTTAAATCAGCTATATTTTGACTTTGTAGTTCATGGGATACAGTTTGTCACTTGTTGGCACGTTACTGTAACACACTATGGTAAGTTATATTGAAACTGGAAGCAATTTATTTTTCATCTATGGTGTTGATTTCATCTATGGTGTAGATTTTGGTGTGTAATTTAGATTTTTTTCAAACAATGCCATTACAGTTTTCAGAATTTTTGTAAATGCCTTTGCTTTAAGTGTTAGAGTCACTCTCTACATTTGAAACTAACTGTGTGGTTTGGAGCTGGATGAAACCATAGGGAATTGACCCATTAATGTGTAAAGCTGAACGTATTTGACAACCCTGCCAGCAAGACTCTACTGTAAGTCTTTAGCTCAGAGAGGATGTTGACTAGTGCAGTCCTGCCAAGTGAATTCTAACAGAAAACCTGACTGCAATGTTGTCCTTTATAGTTAGTGGCTGTCTTTACAGACTGAAGATCCTGTCACCTTGTAAGGTTAGTGTTGGTATGTGTGCAAGTAAGCATCACACAGCATGTCTCAGACAAAGTTACTCTGAAAATGATTAGGGCTTGAACTCATGTTTGACTGCTTATCCTAAGAGTAAGCAGTTTTAGTTTTCAATTTCAGGAGTTTCAGGCTATTTGAATAAACAGATTTTATCAGGATAACATGCTTCTGTATTTATTATTTGTAGGCTTATCTTTATTGTTTGAAATATGGATAATAAACTGCTGACCAGTTATAACAAATATTTTGTGTAAAATATAAAAAACTACAAAAAAAATTGAATTGAATAAGTAAATGTATGTATCTACATAAAATTCACATGCATTGTAAAGGTAATTTAGGGTAATTAAAGCAAGCGTATTGCCTGTGTCTGGCCCAGCACACTTCTGCTAGGCCTGGTAGTGGTCTATGTCTGGTCCAGGACTAGGCTTGACCGTTTTAATGAATATCTATTACATTTATTCTTTTTTTTTCTTAGGGCATATAATGTAAATGTATTATTGTAGTTTTTTTGTAGTTTTGTGTGTTTGACAGAGTTCTCACCATCATTTAATACAAACTAGAAAGTGATACTGTACATGTACAACAACCAGAAATGTTTTTGTATATTTTCACACATTTAACCTTTTTCACAATCAGTCTTCATTCTGAAGAGCCACAAAGCGGATAGCCTCCTTTAACTAAACTGATGTCAAGATTTGGCACGTTGGTGGTACAGGTCTGGACTCCGCAGTACCAGAATGTTGAGATGTACAGAACTGTAACTGTTTTTGCTTTGAAGGCATCTCTGTAGATGCAACATATTCGGGCTTTTCCCTTTGTGACATTTGATGAAATTTTTGAAAGTGTTTTCAAATTGAGACCTCGAAGCTGACTGTCAACTTGTATCAGCTGTAAGTGTTCCACCTTCCCGCTCCTAGATGCCAGAACGCCCACTGACAGATTTCTGTAAGTTTAAAGTGCACGGTGATGGCTTTGCCCCTTTTAAGGACCTGTGTTTGGTGAAATACAGTATGTCAGTGACACACTTGGATTGTGCTGATGTTCCAGTAACATCCCAGAGAAGCAAGGGGACGATGTAAATTAATGATAGGAGATGAAACTGCCAGCTCTGACAAACCAGATTTGCTTTTAAATCCTTCTTCCTTTTGTGTTGAGAGAACAGGGCTCCCAGCAGTATGTGGTCTGTGTTGGCCAGTGTCTGTTTATTTTACGGCTTCATGCCTAGTTTCAGTTTGTTTTTCTTGTATGCAGTGCCTTTGTATACCAGAGATGTCCTTTCTTTTCTTTGCTTTTGGAACATTATTTGGCTTCATTTAGTACTAAGAACACAAAAGGGGCTGTTTTGGTACGGGATGATAAATCAGAATCAGGGGTTCTCATGTACTACTGGATCGCAGGACCACATCAGCTTTAATTAAGCTGCTGCCTCTCTTTCATCGATTTGAAGCTCATTAATTTGTGTTCTCAGTGACTGAGTTTGAAGTGCTTTT
>JABJVR010003710.1:0-15612 GCA_025773905.1 Chitala chitala
ACACACACACACACACACCAGTATTGCAATGTATTTTTTAACTGTATAGTTATTATCCCAGAGGGAAATTACTTCTCTGCATTTAACCCATCTCTGGGGAGCAGTGGGCAGCCAGCCGCATGCAGCGCCCGGGGAGCTGGCATTTGAATGTTTTGCTCAAGGATGCACGTGGGTGGGGTGGGATTTGAGCTGGCAGACTTCAGCGCCCCAGCCTGATGTTCTACCCATTGAAACACCAGGCTGTATGAAAGCATCATAAGAAATACAACTACTGCCTTCAGAGACAAACGGAGGAAAACTTAATTATGTTCTAATGAAAGTCCAAAAGAGCTGGTATTACGATAAAGCTGACCTTAAGACCTTCTATTAAAATCTTTGGCAAAGTGCTTCAGGCTGACTACGTGAAGGCTGACTAAAGATAATCAAGAAAGCTCCTAATTAGACGATCTTGCAATGTCAGCATGCAGGCTATGGAATTAACAACAGCATAAAAACTAACTGCCCATGGAGTATCTGTTACCATAGCTATACAGGTTATTACCAAAAAATAACCAAGTGAGACAACACGCATCTCAATATAAATCTGCTGGAAATGCATAAATCTGCTGGAAATGATCCCCAAGTGAGGTGGAGAACGGGACTAGCATTCCAACGGCCTCTGTATACACGCAATGAGTCCGATGTACATGCAGCAAGCGTTTGTGATAAAACAGGGTCCACAGGACCCCATGTCAAAGCACAACAGGCTTAGGAAGGTTTCACGCTGCTTCATTTCAATCAGAAAGACAGCTGGCCTTCCCAGTGCAGTGTCAGCCTCATTCTATGGTAAAGATTATTTTATAGTTCCATATACTCTGTCGTGCTGAGGGACTGTGCTTTGCACTGTACATTTTCTCTTGCCTAAAAACCCCTATAAATATGTCAGTCAGGAGGACATGTGCATATATGTTCTGAAGTGTAGTAACAGCAAGTATGGTGGGTCCCAGGGTCACATGTGTGCATACAGCACAGCATGTCCCAGAGTCACACATAGGGGTAGATCACAGTGTATCCCAGAATCATGTGTGTATAGAGCCCACCGCGTCTGAGGAGCATACGCATGTATACAGCGTGTCCCAAGTCACACGTGTGAAATAAATGCTGACAAGTGACAGGACGTTAGAGCATTCGCATTCTCTCATCGAGACACGACTCAAAGCAGTCTGCCGATTCTGAAGGCAGTTACTGAACTGTAGATGAGCAAAACTGGCTAGGTAATTCACAGACAGGTGCTATAACTGTGGGGAAAAAAAGAACAGCCTTTGCCTAAAGCAACTGAAACCATACATGTCCAGTTAAAATGAAAACACCCTTACCTATCATACCACTTTGTGAGCACTCATGTTTGATTACTGGTTGGCCTAACATCATATTCTTCATCCTGCTGACTGGTCATCATAAGTGTAGACATGATCTTCAGGCTGTCCTGCTGAAGAACAGCTTTAGGACCGACTAAATGAAGATGTCAAACACTTCCTGTCAAGACCGCCGCGACTTTCTGAAAAAGCAGCCCCGAGATTATATCTCTGTATAAATCAATAAAACCCACATCTGCCAATGAATAGGTTTCTGATTAGCTTTTTCATGTGGAGACACTTGATCAATGAAGGAATAAAAGCCCAGATGCTGCAGCATTCAGTGCTTCAGCCACGTATAAATCAGGTTTTAACATTCAAAAGCTAGCTAAGCATTATGAACAAAACTAAGCCCATTTCAAGAATCTTATTACTGACCCAATTAAAGATTTAAATAATGCAATTAGCACAGTGTTTCAATCTCCAGCAAGGTTTGGGTCAGTGAAAGACTGCAAAGTATTGTGATGGCAGAAAAAAATTAAATTAAATTAAATTAAAAAAAGACAGAGACTAGGACTAAAAGACACAGCTGCTAAAATGACTGACAGTTAAAATTACGAAGGGCAATTCTCTACATATTCAGTACCACAATATGTTTATCTCACAATCTTTGATCTGGTTACAGGACGTCACTAAAACGAATAACAGAATAAAACATCAGCAAAGATCTCTCAGGACTCAAGACAGCAAGAGCGCATTTAAACGCCTTGTTACACACTGGGAAGTCAGAGGCCACCGCTGTCCTGTTTTCTGGCATTCCTCAACAAGCACAGAGGAAGGAATGAACTGAGCTGACTCTGTGGTACCTTCTGACGTGCTTTTCAATAAACACGACACATCTGTGCTAGCCTGACCGGCAAGGCTCTGTTAGCCAATCAGACACATCATGGATCAGCCACGGGTCCAAGTCATCCACTTTTACAGAAACCCCTGTTGCTGTGCCCTCAGTGGCCATCGCCAGCCCCTCCCTCTCTGTCACAGCTCGCGTTTCACCTCCGCGTCAGTCACCGGCTCCACACAAAGGCCTGGCAGACAGACAGATTAGCAGGCTTTGCTTAAAATTCAGAGGCGGTTTCATTAAGTGCTCCTGCACAGGGCCCGCTCCATCACTCAGTGTTCCACGGCCCGGGGGACAACCCACTGGCGCGGGCGAGCTGGAACAAAGCCGTGAGGGGAAAAAACCCATGCCGGCCTTAAGCAAGAGATTCTGTCAGGCTGCCGTCGACAATCGCAACTGTGTTTACACTGCCAGCTGTCACTCCATAATCAAAGCAGACAAAAGAAGGGTCAAAGCAAATTTATAGGCGTTTTGTATTCTATCCCTGAAAAGAAATAAACAAACAAATATTCTGCACAGACTAGTGCTGGTTGCCATGGTATCTCAGCACCAGGCTTATTCTGACGTCCTTAAAACTAACAATTAGTTGAAACATCAGTCTTAGTGGTTAATGACAGTGAGGTCTATACAGGACAACGTGGCAGATCTATGTGACATGCGTGGATAAACAAGTCACTTTGTTTTATATTCATCTGTGCAGGAAACATACCAAATTACCGCAACGTGAATATAATACACTCTTGGCTCGATGCAGAATGATAATCCGCAAACCCCTGAAGCGTTTCTGTATTTCATGAACAGACAGTTAAATCTGATCTCACCTGCGCACAGCCCAGACTCTACAGCCCACATTCTACCTCAGAAGGCCAAAATGTGATGAAAACTAAATTAAATAATTTTCACGGTACAGGAACAACCACTTCCATCATCTCATGTTATCGGAACACTTTGAGGTATAACGTAAAGCAATGCAAATAATTTCCAAATTAACAAACAAAAACATTCAGGGTTTCTGGAATGCTTGAAAAAGTATATACAGAAAGTGAGACCTTTCCACCCCATTTGTTGGGCTTGAAAAGGGAACAAAACACAAATGTAAGATGAGGTATGTGTCAGAACAGCAAAGACACGCCAGGAGCTTTGAACATCGCCCAGGGGGTGCGTTTTGGCTTCCGCCCCCACGACGTCACACCGAGCCTTTGCAGCTCACCTTGTGTCCTCCAGCAACATCTGACGCTAATAAGGACAAAAGAGGCTATGTGGTTCGGCAGCCATGTGCAGGAGCAGGGAATGCTGTCAACAGGAAGGAGAGCGATCCGTGGAAACTTCCTCACAGGCATCCAACCTCTCCCTGCGTTCCAGCAATGGGCTGCCTCTCTTGCTCCCGAGAGGCCTGCTATTTACAGTGCTCAAGCACCCCCCTCTTCCCTCAGCCTTTTGGGGGGGGGGGGCTTACATGGACATGCCAGTCTTCTCAAACATAAGAGGACACCTAGGGATTTCTGTGTACGTCTGACAGGGTAACGAATCTTGCTGCTTGAAAAAGGTGCACTGGAGCCCACGCACACAGAGGTGTGACTGGCGTTAAATCAAACCCCACATTCTGCCTCTGTGCTCAGCAGGCACACAAGCACAAAGCTCAGTAACCCCATCAAAAGAACACCGTACAAATATCCTAGAGAGCACATCCGTGATGCAAGGCCGTAGCAGCAAATACGGCCAACGGCTCAGCTCTGTTTATATTTCACATGCCATTAAGTGGCCTTGTTTTCAAGGATGCCGCACAAAGACTATCAGATGAGAATTAAATGGGCTGTACCAAGCGAGGCACGCCGAGAGGACTCTGTTTGTGCTTCCTCCATCATCCCGCCACTTAGCGCGCTCCTGTTTTCCTAAATCATAAGGTTGCCCCCGTCTCCGCGCAGCCCTGCTGAAATGGCACTTTACCAGCACGCTGCTTCAGGATCATCCGTGGGGAATGCTAAATTAAGCTGGGATGTAGGAGTCTTCTGCTGGGTGGGGGGTGGGGCCCAGAGGAGAAGAAAGAACATTTCTGCACTGTTAAAGGCCTTGGGTCCTTAGGTTGTTTTTTTTTTTTTTTAATTTTACATTTCGCTTAATAGCCTAAGAATACCATAATTTATTAATTCACGTTTTTAACTTCCTGTAAGCAACCAGACTTATCGCCAATATTTAACAACATCGAGGGCATTCAAGTGATCATTAGCGGCAGCCATTAAATCTTGACAGAGACATTAAATGAAACCAGAAAAGTTTTTCTCCCTTCACAGATGAAGATGGTATTTAACTAGTAAGAGGATGGCTAATGGAGGAGCTGCTATGGAAATATAACAGTGTCACTAAACACAGTTATGTGTAACACAAGGAGCTTGTGAGGGGTACCAGTGCGTGCCTGTAGGAGAGATCTGTCCGCCCTCATTCACATTGTTCTGCTGAATGATTTATCTACAGGCCACGAGGACCGTGACCATAAACCACAAACACCATTTCTTGACTCTTTACTGCTCTGACACACCGTGGGATGGATAATATTTTTTTTGGGGGGGTGGGTGTTGAATTATGATAGACACAATGGGAACACATTTCAGAACAGGAAAACCACAAAGATGACTGGGAACTCAAAACTGCCTGACAATGGAGAGAGGGGGCTTTCTTTTAGGCTATGTAAATGAGATGCACGCTTCATTACTGAAGCCCTCACCCTTTGCGCCAGACACTGCATAGGAAATACAAACTCACTAATGTCTATAACGCCTTTGTGCTATGATGCAGTGCGTGCAAATAGAGGAAATATAGAAATATATTATATCTATACAGAAAACACCCTTTGTGCTCACACAGACAGGCACGAGCTGCTCACTTCGGTACCTGGGCCAAACATGGCAGCGTCCACTCGTTGCTCAGAGCAGCGAGGACACATAAGGAGAACACAGCCTGCACTAAACCTGAACCAGCAGAGACGACTCAGGTGCATTGTGGGAGAACGCACAGCTCCTCATCTCAACCTACAGCTCGCGTCCTGCGAAAAGCCTCACAAATTCTGTAAAAGCGACCACCACTCACAGAAAGGAGAATATTGCTTCAATCCAGCCCACCGAGGCAATGATAACGCCCTACCGTGTGTAACTTGTTTGCTGCACTCTGGTTTATCAAAGTGCTCAGGAACCACCTGAATTTACAAGCATGCAATTTGAAGGGGAAGGTCAGCACGTCCTGACCAGGTGAGCAGCATCCAGGCTGCAGCACGGCAGCTCCTCAGGGCAGTGCTCATCTCGCGTTTGTAATAATGCTGCCTTTCTCTGGACCTCGGCTCGTTTCGGTAAATAAGCTTCAGGTGATTGAAAGGTCCCTGCCGTTTAACATTTAAAATGGGTACAGGGTCAAAGAAGAAAACAGGTTAAGCGGCGTGCTGGCATTCTTTGTTTTAGCAGCCAGGCAAAAAATTTAAAAATACAGCAGGGCAACCTGAATGTGTAAAAGTTACAGTGAGAGCCAGTGACCCAAAAACAAACCCACATTTTAACAATAGATGGATGCAATTGTACTTGAAATGTAAGAATGGACTCGCAAAAAAGAAAAGCATTTTAAAATCTGCCAGGCTGCCTATTGTCCAACACAGATCTCGTTTAAAAGTTGTACAGTTAGCGCATAGTATTTACGGTTCACGGTCTACAGTACTGTATTAAGAGCCGAGTACTGACACGAAGAGTCTAGTAAGGATAATATGTTCCTCTAAATAAGTCCACAACCCAAAACACAGGAACTGTCAGTGACAGACATCTTCTAATGTGATTAGCTGCCTTCACACGGTGCACTTGTACCCCTACGTGAGCCTTGTGCTTAACCAGGCAGAAGCAACAAGATATTACCTCATTTTTTTTTTTTTTTTGTTTTGCTATTCTGAGAATAAAAGACCACTTAATCATAGTTTGGAAACATGCTATTCATTGTGTTAACGGTGTAGAGTAGGTCTTCCTACCATGGCTACGGGTAGGCTGCTAAATTTCCAAATAATTTATAATTAAGCAAGGACTTGTTTTCTCTTGGCAACATCAACGGTGCTACTCCCTCTCCAATGATCGACAATCAAAGAAAGCTTCTTTAGAGCATTAATTAAGGGGGGAGGATTCAGATCCCACAAGAGAAAAAGATGAGAAATAATTGCATTCCATGAAATCATCCGCCAGTTCATCACTGTCACTGAACTGTAACGAGAAAACCCAAAACGCTGTCGTCCTACAATTTCCAGCTGAACCCCATGATTTTATTAATTTGGTGCACTTCTGGACCTACAGAAAAAAAACTATATTATTTATTCTGCTTTCCTAACCTACAACCATTCGTGATTTCTGCGCAAGCTGATTTTAAATTATTAATATATATATTTTTTTTACACGCACACAATTAAAAGCAAAGCCAGACGAAGCCCATTACATTCTTTATAGAATAACGTGCAATCAGTCCTTACTCAGAGCACACCAGTGCCTGTCTGGCAACGTCGCATGAAAATCACACAAAAATGAGACACCGGCTAGTTGGGAGAAAGTGGCGGATTAGGAGTGGCCAAAGAGCCAGGCATTACGCTTACTCACATTCCCGGGAAAGTAAGCACACGTCCGCAGACCGAAGACAGCGTTTACTGCCTTCCTCAATTTCAAAATTAATGATGCGAGCATGACTTGTATTTCCACGCTATTAAACGCAAAAAGTAGGACGAGACTAATATCGGATGTGCGTAGCAGCCATCAGCATCTTGCAAGCAAAGTTTCCCCCCCCCCCCCTAAAACTGGTAAAAAAGAGTGTGTGTTTTACCGACAGACTGCTGCAGCAACATCAAAGCTACCCATGTGAAAATGAGTAGGCTTAAATAGAGGAAAACATAAAAATGTAATAATTAGGGGGTGTTAGAGAGGGGAAAATTATCTGAAATAGACTGCATTTATTTCTGTTCAAAGTCAGTTTGAAGAGACTTCACTGAATGTTATGAATAAAGAATAAATGTAGCATTGCACACTGTTTTATCAAGTGATACGGCTCTGACAGCAGGGTCTGGACACAAGAGTTCATGAAAAAAACTCTGTTGCTTGTGCCAACACAGTGGGATACTTACTTTGTTCATTTACTATGATAATACTCCTGCTTCACAAAAAAAAAAAACAAACAATTCATTTACATTACAATCACATTTATTACTAAAATTTTTAATCAGTGGCAATATCTAAATGTTAAACCATGTGTTCATAACACTGCTGTAGTTTTTAAAGAAGAAAAAATATACCCTGCCATGCTTGTATCTCCTGCCACTATTCAGAAGAAAGGGGTGATAGATTTTTCATAAGGCAGTAGCAAACAACCTGAACAGCACTATCAAATTATTTACCCAATACAATTTAAAATTTGGCATCCAGACAACCTTGTGCAATTCAGATTAGATGCATTAAAGTTAAAACGGAAGGCTGGAAGGGTGACTGTTCATCAAAGTGTTCCTCATGAATAACGATGCTATGGATGCATCTACATAACAATACAGAGTTTAACATTCACTGCCTTTCATACCATCCGGGCTGTCCTTCAACAAATTTAGATTATTGTTTTCACTTAATAATTCAGCTCACTGTGCTATCGTCTTGCTAAGTCAGAGCTAAGAAAGGGTTTAATACATATGTGCAAATTAGCTCTCGGTGTGTGGCCCTTTGTAACGTAGTTGTCAAATTCAATTCTGCGTTAGCATTGGTACCAGGCAGCAAAAAGACACTTGATGAATTTAAAGTGAACGGGTATATGATTTTTTAAATTTTGGAATGAGACAAAAAAAACTATGATTCACTGAGTTTTAACAGTATGGTTTAAAGTTTATTCTAAAAAGCAAAGAGATTTCTGTTGCAAAATAGGGGGGAAAAAAAAAAAAAAAAAAAAAAACTTTGGCACATGCAGAAAGTCCAGCCAAGACAAGGTGCTTGACAAATTTCTGCATTCAAATTCAAAATACTCAAGGTCCAATCACAGAAGACTGGGGAAGGGGGGTATGATCAGATGGAAGGACTTATGGCTTATAACCATTAGCTTTAGTCATCTTAGGCTTTAAGGCCACATGATCAACATTTATTTTAAAAGAAAAAGGTATGTAAACAGAGTACTTAATGTGAGGTTATGTTCTGCTGCTGTTTCGTTTCAAGTAAGGTGGTGTATGGACAACTTGGGTGGACTTGGGAGAACTGAGGCATGGACGCTTCTTATCCTGTCTACTAGTGGACAAGTGGAAGAAATGCTCTGTAAAGCATTATGGGCCAAAAAAAAGATACTATACAAACTAAACCATAATAAATTTTATATAAAAAGGGGCTTTTAAATGCCAGAGTTGACTAAGTGTATTCAAGTACTGCACACAAATAGCTCCATTTTCACATTAAAAAATGACATGGATTGATCATTTTAAACAGCTGTATTCAGTTAACATTACGCTGAATAGGCTACATATATAATGGACCAGTGGAATGCATTTGGTACAGTATTAGTATTAAGTGTACGACATACAAACATTTCAATTAGTCTATTTTATTGAACTCATTAGGCTTTTATATCCACGGTAGAGGCTCACATTCTGATGGTATAACAACATTTACTTCACCTTCTTGTGGCACTTCCACAAGCTCCACAATACAACAAAATTCCACAACATGATCCTAATTACATCACACTCTTCAAACTAATGCAAAACATGCAAAATCAGCTTTTAGTTCATGAAGTTTATGTGTACATGTGTTTCACCAACCACGATAGATACGCGATCCGCTGGCTAATTCACAGTAAATCACGATAAATCTTAGAGCACTCCAGCGTACGCGTTTACAGTCTGCAAGCTGAGTGAGCAAGGGGGATAAGATACCCACTTACAGCGGCCTTTGTTCGTATCTATGAAGTTGGATGTTCATAAGTAAAAGTGGCGCCTGTATATTTTTCAAATGTAAATAAGTTATGCAAGTGATTTGGTGCAAAGAACTCATGACAATTGAAAACTTTCTTTACATTATTATAAACTTACATTTTTGAGTTAATGTATGACTTTACAGTACTAAAAATAATTTAGCATAAAGGACTCACGAAATATATCACCATACAGTGGTAACTTTGAAATAAATTAATCTCACAATCTGAGGGTTTTGTTCACTGCACTGTACAAATAACTGTTAGATACAGAAATTTAGATGCCGTGTAGATGTTTCAAGTAAAGTTTTCATCCATTAGTTTACATGACTGTGGAGAGCAGGGAGGTCGGTCATGATGATACTTGTAACAGCTCATGTTTGTATTGTAGCTGGCTTCTAATGCGACCCCCTTCTCCACTTCAAGGGGGGTATTGTACTCCAACCAAAGGCCTATTTCTCTGACCCAGATGCAGGCTTTCTAAACAGAGAGCTTATTCCATCCAAGCCGGCTGCAGAAAATCACAGGTTTCAAATACCCATGAAGTACACGAGAGCGCTGACTAGTAATTACACTGGAGTCACACTGCCACCAGAGAAACAGGGGCACCAGCAAGACAGCACAAAATCCTATCAAAATAAGCGATTTTTGAATGAATTCACTAATTGCATAACTGCTTAAACTTCTTGGTATAAAGAGCTTTCCATTCCTTGAAGCTTTAAAACCAGAATTTATCTGACAATTTCAACCACAAGGGCTTAGGCTCATGATGATTAGGATAATTAACCCGAATAAAACCGAGTGGACACTTAGATGTTTTTCAGCTCTGAACATGCTGTGAGGCACTTCGGTGCTTCAGAAGATTAGAAACATGTTGCACAAGATCCTTTACACTCAGTCCAATCGCACCCTGAATTAGCTACCTTTGCATTCTTTCTACTTATCGCAGCACCATGCTTGATACCGATCTGTATGCTAAAAGACAAAATACAAATTTTTTACCAGATTATCTGACCAAGATGCTCTTTAGTGTGGCCAGCTTGTAGTGTTCTTCAGATAAAGCCTGGATAAAGCCTTGTTTATCCTCATACTACCGTATTTTCTTGAATGATCTGAACATGATTGCTGTTCACAGCCATTTACTGCTAATGGAGACTTTCAATGTCATCCATACAGCTTGATTTATTCTGAACACAATTTGGCACAATACACCCTGTGATTCCTTCAGTGCCAGCAGTGAGCATGTTCATGGTTATTCGCACACCTTTTCCTTATCTGTGCCCATTTTCTGTTCCCTGCTGACATCTGATGCTGTGGATTTCCCCGCTTTCTCCATAATCCCGCCGCAGATATACCTGTCCCCTTGGGGGGGGGGATCCATTACGTGAGCGTTCCTCATTGCAGAACACCACCGACGCTGCAGACTTAAAAGGGAACCCGCCAGTTTGCTAAACCAGCAGTTTTCATGTTTCCTTGTTACAGAATAGAGAAACCCTCAAGCCTTTAAATTATTCACAGATGGAACAAGCACTGAAGCCCTCCCATGACGAATAGGACAGCGTACCTGTGTTCCGTCTCTGAGCAGCTTCCTGGAGACCAGCCTGTCTTCCTCTGATGCGCTACAGCTCAAAGTGCCACATGTACACCTGTAGAACCTCAGCTTCTTTTCTCAATGGCCTGTATCTTTACCTACAAAACCAGCTGATGCCTTGATGATGTAAACTGTCTTGACTCTAAATTAAAGGGAAATTTTTGTCCAAACATGTTATGGCAGCAAGTCTAACCTTACACATTTCAGAGTTGTTTTATAGGAAAGCGCTAAAGACTTTGTTGTAAGAAAAGAGTTTTACATCTCCAAACTGTTTGATGATGACGACCAGACGTATTTTACCCTCTGATGTAATTATACTGTGTGAAGTAGACCATAAAACATTATTATTTTTTTTGCGGTGTCTACGTTTTGCAGCCTCAGTCATAAGTGTCAGTCTTTTTAATGGCCTGTGCCAGCAGTGACATTTCATTTCTACACTCCCGAGGAGATAATTTTCAGACGTAAATTGTGTATAATTTGGACGGAAACTCCGTGTCAATCACACAGCGGCAGCAGCAACGGCACACTGTGTTAAGTCAATGAGGACCTTGACAATGCTGAAACCTTGACATGTAGGCCTACTTCATTAACACACATTAACTGATAACAAAAGCTCTCTGTGTTACAGCTGGCCTCTGTCACCAGGAACTAGCACAGCATTTCAAAGTCACCTGCGTTAACATGACACTAAGCAACTGTAATCTGTGAAAGATGAAACATGTTTAATACAGATCAGCAATTCATAAATCTAGCACACAGAAAAGTATTTTTTCTCCCGAGGCCTTTAGACAATAGGTTCTTTATAACAATACTTAACACGTTAAAAATAACCTCCATGTGGAAAACGGTCTTCATTCTCAAACTCAAGATTATTCCACTAAGAGCTTGCAAGCTCTTTAGAAACACCAAAATTAATCAAATGACAGAAAAAAACAACTAATTAACGAGCCAATTCTTGGTCAAGAATCGTCACGACTCAGCGTGCCCATTTCAGATCCATTATTCAGAAAGGTATTTGCTTTGGTCCTATTTGGTTCTGCACCATCCATTTCTGTGACACTGATGGATGAAGGGACTTATGTGAAGTGGGACCTTCCAGAAACACAGCACAGGGCTTCTAATGTTCTCAGCTGAAGAGATTCAGTATTTTGTGAACTTAGGCTCTATCACAGACTCATCAGAGAGCCAATATTCCACAAGCAGGTCTACAGGACACAGAAAGATTCTACCTCAACGGCTTTACTTTACCCCAAGTCATGTGCGTGAGAAGCTGAAAAGCTGAAACACCAGCAGCCCTGTGTTCCAGACCGATAGCCAGTGGCCCCTAGGGTGAAACAAAACAAAGGAAAACAGGGGCTCCTCACTGCTCCTGCTGAGGTGAAGGAGGTGCAAGAGTATACCCTCCATGTCAGCACTGCCTAGACCGTTGAACAATCCCTCAATTCCCAACATGGTGAAATGCAGAAGTCTAAAGGAAACATGTCCAGGCGGTCATCTAAACCCTTTATCCAAGACGAATGACTTGCTGGAGCAGCCAATTTTAAAGCTTGTTTTTTTCCTGGAACAATTCAGACTTCTTACATTTCTTAAAGAGTCCAGCACCTTAATCGCTGTGTGACCTTGTACCTGCCACAGAAATACAGCTCAGTAACTTTAGCGGATTTGGTAGTTGCAAACTTCAGCACTGTCCTTCAATCACCCCAACCTCATAAGCGATTCCAGGACAATAAAGACAAAAATTCACAACAATCGCGTCAATGTCTCCTTTAACAAGATAAGTGAAGCGATCGACTAAGTGCAGGAATTTGTTATGACCAAACTTCTTTCTAAATGAAAGACCTATGTCTGTGCATTTACCTGTGACTATAAGCTCTCCCTGGTCTTACAGGTACTGACATTCATCTGTTCTGCGTGATTTTATTCCATGTTAATACAAGTGCAATTTGATAAAAGATGGGATCCGAATGTAAAGGCGTCTCCTCTTTAGGAAACACAAACCAATTAAACGTGGCTCTTTCAGTAAAACCCAGCTGTCAGTATGGTAACTGTTACGTTATTTTACCCACAAGCACCAGCTGTAAACCTTCTGATCTAATGTGTACTGTCATGTAAAGAGCTGTCGGGGAGGGGGGGGGGTACATTTTCATGGGGGTGGGTGTGCGTGTCAAGCCCCCCTAACACAGGAACACACAAGACCTGCAGGGTGTGCAGAACACAGCTGCAAGCTGACAGCGTGTAGTAACACTCTCCAGGGTCTAGTATAGCCCAAATTAAAAGCTGCCCCCTATCAGTGCTGTCCCTAAACGGGCCGTTATCCTCGACATGTCTTCCTAAGTATCAACAGCAAGGCACAAGTTTAACCAGGGAAGCTGCCTGTGATCTGTGACAATCCTGTGAATATGAAGTGCAGTATTTTGATTGTACCTGTCTGATTATAAAAAGGCAAGAGCTTCATCCTGTAAAATTGTACAGAGCGGAGAACAGAATACAAAAGATGTCCCGTAAATTCATGCACCCCATCAGTGCAATCTTTCATTTTTCTATTTAATGTTGTTTAGCCAATCACACCATGTAGCATTTATGCAGTTTCAAACATGAGTATTTAACCAAAACCCAATGTTCACAGAAGCAAAGGAAAACTGATACATGCAGTTAAAGTGCAGCAAGAGGATTTCAGCTTTCTAATCAATGTAGGGTCAATGGAGGGTAAAAACAAAGAAGGTAAAATGAATAGAATAACTTCATTAACACGTGCCTCAGACTGTCGACCCCCCCGCCCAGTTCGATTTTGAAAGATAAGAAAGACCTCCGCTCTCCAGAGATGCACTTCACCAGAGTGAGCTGGAAGTGAAACGTTACCTTTCATTGTGATGAGGACTTGAGTGACAGCTCCTAATCACTCATTACAGCCAGTCTGTCTGCACATCTGCTTGAGCTGAAAGACCTCACCTGTGACTTTAATATGGCTGAATTTAGGCCCACTAAGCATCCAGGTTAATATTAATTACAGACAGGACCTCTCTTACGAAGACAAAACATTAATGACGGAAAGGCAAGCAAGGCATTATGAAGCTATGCATTTCTTTTACTGTGAGCACAGCGAGGCTGACTGACAGCACAGCACAGCAGGGCCAACCGACAGCACAGTACAGCAGGGCTAACCGACAGCACAGCACAGCACAGCAGGGCCAACCGACAGCACAGCACTGCACAGCAGGGCCAACCGACAGCACTACACAGTGCTGCAAGGCCAACCGACAGCACAGCACTGCACAGCACAGTACAGCAGGGCCAACCGACAGCACAGCACAGCACAGCAGGGCCAACTGACAGCACTACACAGCGCTGCAGGGCCAACCGACAGCACAGCACTGCACAGCACAACAGGGCCAACCGACAGCACAGCACAGCAGGGCCAACCGACAGTACAGCACTGCACAGCAGAGCTGAACCGACAGCACAGCACAGCAGGGCCAACCGACAGCACTACACAGCACTGCAGGGCCAACCGACAACACAGCACTGCACTGCACAGCACAGTACAGCAGGGCCAACTGACAGCACAGCACAGCACAGCAGGGCCAACCGACAGCACTACACAGCACTGCAGGGCCAACCGACAGCACAGCACTGCACAACACAGTACAGCGGGGCCAACTGAGAGCACAGCACAGCAGGGCCAACCGACAGCACAGCACTGCACAGCACAGCATGGCTGACAGCACCATCAGACTACAGCTGATGAAAACTGTATATACATGCTTCGTGCAGGTGTGTGTAACCCATCCAGACTTTGTAAACAAATGGCACACCTAGGATTAAATCTGTTTGAATAGGATCAAACAGCCCAACTTCCCTGACAACATAAAACAAGGAGGTCCTTTTTTTACGAGAAGGTCAGTAAGACAAATTGTTAGTCAACAATATTTCTGTGATGAACAGGAGCAGATTACCATTAAAATGGTAAACACTGGCAACATTACTCTTCTCATGCCTGTGAGTTCTACCACAACGGTCAGTTACTATACACCATCCTGAGGACATCACTTGTGCCAAAGCTGGCGGCTTGCAATGAAAATTAAAAGCTTCCAGATGATGCCCAGAGCTACAAGCTCTGCCACCCGGACGCGTCCCCTCGCAGTACCGGTGCTTTGGGAATTGAGCTAAATGTCACAGAAACAGCAGTAGTGCTGTGAGGTCTTACACACTCCAGGAAAAATGTAAAGCTCACACTGCTTGAGGTCATCCTCTTCTCCTCCGTGCTGAAGTGACAGGGTTTCAACCAGTGAGGCTAAAAAGACCTACACTGGGGTCCTGGTGATGTGCCGAAGGGAGTGCTGGGCCTCTGCACACCCTGTGGACATCACTTCTGACTGACTGCACTAGGCACGGACATGACAGCGTCCATTTAAACAAGGCCTTCAATGGAGAACACACAGGCACATTCGTTTTTTTTTAAATAAAATGTAAAAAGCCCTGTGAGAGCATGATATGGGGCTGGGGAAGCAGGTGTGTGCCAGCTGTCTGCGTTCATCGCTCTGCATGTCAGTGAGCACCACCCTTACAGACCTGAGGCGTGTGTCCCCCTCAGGCTGTGGAATAATGAGGAAGAAACTGATATCAACTGCGAGGTTTTAGGACAGGGCTCAATAAAGGGGCCTCTAAGCAGCAAGGAGGTAAGAACCTTAGCAAAGAGGATGAAGAGAAGCCCAGAGGACATGATAGAGGGGATGGGGCGGGGGAACACATGGTGTGCAAACACACTGTCACATCTCTGTCACACATGAGCCCAGTGGAAATGGGCAGCCAGGATCAAAGGCCTGCTCTGCATAAGGGGGGGGGGG
>JABJVR010003711.1:0-15609 GCA_025773905.1 Chitala chitala
CAAATAAAAATACTGTACATGTGCTATGTGAATATCACTAACAAGACTAAAATAATTTCTATACAGACATACCAGTGGATGATATATATTGCACTTATTGCCCATGTATTGCACTTTCATATTGCTATTATAACAAGACTGTGTAGCATTCCACAGGGATTGAGATATTACCATATGAGTAACACTCCTGTTTTTAACCATATCCCTTGTGGTGTTTCTCTATTTGTACAACCAAATATGTCCCAAAACACCTTTTTGCTTCTGATTTACCCTTCCAAGTCACACGGTATTTTCTTCTCAGGCCACACAGCTAAAAACTTCTTTGATGTGCCAATTGTACTTACGTGTTAACTATTAATTTGGAGTCGTATACAAATTTTATGGGTTTTAATGAAGTAAAAAATGTAAAATTGGCAGTTAAAATGACTAAACATTACCATAAACAAATACTATCTTTCTCTTCTTGCCCTTTTCCTGACACAAAATATGCAGTCAGAATAAAACAGTGCTGTTACATCACATTCATTTGCATGCTGTCCACCTTGAATTGAATTTATAACAAAATGGAAAAGTACACCACCTTCACTTTAAGAATTTAACATGGCATCTACAACCCAGAAGCAGAAACACCCTTGGCCAGTCACACTTTAATGAAATCGAGCACAGTTGAGGGTGAAGTCAGGCATGGTTTGGTCTTGTTCCAGAGCAGAGCCAGTCTGACATGGTACAGGTAACACTGCAGTGCAAGAGCACACACACTCTGCACACTCTAAACTACATGGCAAAATTGTACCAGCAGAGAAAAACAATGGGTTCACGCAGTAAAAAAGTATAAGCCACAGCTAAACTAAAGATTGTTCACACCTGAGTGCAGCTGGTAGGATTCAGTGAAAAATTCGTATTGCAGACTGGAAGTTGAATCATGTCAGCTGGACTTCTTTCTTCTTGATGGGAACGTTTCACTACTCATCCAAGTAGCTTCTTCAGCCTGAGTTGAAATTGGTCAGGGACCCCATATTTAGGATCCAGGGTGGTTAACTCACTTAGCCTCATTGGCTGGACAATGGCTGAGAGTCAACGGGATGTAGATGTCCTGACTCCTGCTCCCTTTGTCCAATGCAAGAGAGTTGTTAAAATGGCTAACCTGGTGGATATGTGAAGCAGTCTTAATCTTACTGGGGACTGATGCAAGAGCAGCATGAAAAATAGGGGACAGGTTGTGTCTGAGGCCTCTGTGGAAGTCTCAGTAGCCATTGCCAGTTGCCATTGCAGCGTGCTTAAAGGCAAAAATAGAGTGTTAGTCACTATCTGCACTAACTCATTTTTATAGCTAGCTCAATTACAATTAAACCATGTTAGATGTGTTAGCTAGATGTGTTTGGTAAATATGAAATATTTCATTTATACAATATTTCACTGATAAAATTCAAAATCAGCATTTCATACAATGTTAATAGAACCAACTAAAAATTGTCTTATGCATGTCAATGGAAAATTTTAAGTTGGCTAATGTATGCAGGTGAGACCTGTTTTGTTTGCTTGTAGGTTGCTCTTCCACTCGAGTGGTTTCCACTAAATAAACCCAGTGCTGGGGATTACTTCCATATGGCCTATAATGTTATCACACCCTTCCTGCTCCTAAAGGTAACAACATGTCACCTGCTGCTTAATCTGGGAATATTTCTGGCCTGACTGCTTTTCATGTCTACTAACACTTAAAGTTTGACATTAGATTTTCAGTAGGAGACAGACTCTTTATGAGTTGTATTTCTGGCTGGCTACTCTTTAAAATTAATAGAATACTGTATATCAAGACAGTGTTAACGAGCAAGCAAGTCCTTTTGACATGTTATTGTTTATAGCTGACCTTTCTGTTCAGAGTGGTTCTCTTTGTAAACATGAGCCGTAAATGCCTTGATATTTTGAAAGTAGTACAAAGAGAGCACTTACACATACAAACAGCTGTGATTTTGTGTGTGTGTGTGTGTGTGTGTACCTTTGGTCAGCTGATCGAACGCAGCCCCAAGACTCTTCCTCGTTCTGCTGTATACATCTGCATCATCACTTTTGTTATGGGAGCCAGCATCCACCTGGTGGGTGACTCCATCAACCATCGACTCATGCTGAGCGGATACCAGCTGCACCTGTCAGTCAGAGAGAACCCCATTATGAAGAACCTTAAGCCAGCTTCTCTGGTAAATGTGATTGACCCACCAGCTGCTCTATTACACAGGTCCTTGTGGTTTCATTTCCTTAAAGCTATAAATAGAAATGTATTTATTTACTTATTTATTATTATTATTATTATTATTATTAATAAACTGAATTTATATTTATGAGCATACTATGACCTGTAAACTATGTTTATTTTTGTCGAGTCTCTTAGTACACTCTAGCCTTTCTAATTACTCATCATGAATTTGTAAGTACACCCATTCCTTGTTTAGTGACTGACTTCCATTGCAAAAGGCAGGTCTTTAAGCAAAATGGTTGCTAAGTGAAAATCACAGTAGCTGAGTTGTGACCTTGATTATACTTGTGACTTTGCTTCAGCCTTCCATACTCAATTGATTTTATGATTTATACTTCACAAAGTGGACAGATTTACATTTTATAAATTCTACTTCTAAGATCTCTATAATTCTAATGAAATTTTGTCATAAATGTGTGCATTTGTTAGAAAATAAATTTTTATTACCATCATTATTTGCAAGTGGTCGCTAATGGGTAGTCACTAAATGAGGAAAGGGTGTATTATGTGAAAAAGTTTAAGGTACACACACAGCCTTTGGAGCCTGAGATACGCTGCTGTAATCTGTGGTCTCATAGATCATCAATAGGCTGAACACAAGAGACATGATTGCATCTCATGGTGAGTGTGTTCTATTTTTCGACAGTTTCTCCTTTCTTACAGATTGACTCGTTTGAACTTCTGTACTACTATGATGAAAACCTAGGACATTCAATGTGGTAAGTGGCAAAGCTGTGATTATTTAATCTTTTTAATGCAATATGGAAACTCAGCAGACCGGAAGGTGACTGGAATCTCATTCTCCTTAAGAAAAAGTAATTAGATTTGGCACATTGTGTATGTATGTGACCATGCCCCCTAGTTGTCAGGTCTCGTGTTCTTGTTACTCTGCCTGTTTTCCGTCTAATTGTTGTAGTGTTCACACCTGGTGTGACTTCTGTTGTGCGCTGCTTTAGGTCTGAGTTTTTCCCTTGTTTTTGCCATTTGTTTCACTCATGCTTATGGCTCGCTTGGTAACATTTCATCTACTCAGCACCATTATTTTCATGCCACCCCTATTTTGGTACTTTCTTTTGAGTTTCTGATCCCTTGTCTTTTTGCCCTTTTTTCATTTTTCTGGCTTGCTGAATTAAATTTTCTGCTTATAAAACCACACTCCGCAATAAGACTTTCCCTTGCCTCTATTTCCCTCTCATGCCAAAAGTAACAGGATTATTATTATTGTTGCTTTATTAAAGTGCATTACTGCAATTAAAAATACAGCTTGATACAACAATAACCTAACTGTGTGCATGTAATAGTGTATGTTGATTCAGGTCTAGTAAACTGAAGTGGATAAGTTATGACCAAGATTGTATGAATTGTGTAGACAACATTGGAACATGCTGCCTCCTCCCCAGGTATGTGCCCTTCTTCCTCATCCTTTTTGTCTACTTTACTGGCTGCTTTACAAAAACCCATGAAGAGCAGACGATGCCCTTATCTGCCTGGCTATTACTAGGACCCAGTGGTCTCTACTACTGGTCAGTGCCTCTTTCTTGTTACACTGTTGATCCTTGCTGTTTTCACATTTTAGTTTGAGTGAGATACAAACCAGATAATACTCTCCATGCTGGCCATACTAGAAAGTGAGCTAAGCATTTAAGTGGGGATTATCTGGAAAATACAGGTAGGGCAGCATCTGAGGAGTTGGTCTTTAAAGCACTACTACTTTTTTCCAGCATCATCAGGATGAACTGTATAAATGTTTTTCCTTTTCAACCTTTTTAAGAGAAGGTTACGAGAATTTTATCATCTCTTGAGGTTTTTGGCTGTTGAAATACATTGTTTTGTGGATTTTGCAGTGAACTCAAACTTTCAACAAGACCACATGTGAGATTTTGGCAATATGAGAGCTCTGAGTTGTACTTGGTTTGCCTATAGGTACCTGGTGACTGAGGGCCAGATCTTCATCCTCTTCCTTTTCACATTCTTCGCCATGATGGCCACAGTCATGCACCAGAAACGCAAGGGCTTCTTCCCCGACAGCAACGGCCTGTTCCTGCTGCAAAGCTTTGGCCTGGCTCTGGTTCTTGTGTGCACCTGGGTGGCATGCCTATGGAATGACCCTGTCTTACGCAAACGCTACCCCGGTGTCATTTATGTGCCCGAGCCCTGGTCCTTCTACACACTACACATCAAGGGCTGGCATTAGACATTCAAAATATAGGACTGAACAGAAGAAGAACTGCAGCTAACTGGACTCCAGAGTTCTGCTGATGACTGTGCTGCAACTCTGCCACAGCTCCACTGAGTCCTGTACCCCCCTTTTAGCTCTGATCCCTTATCGGTTCCTGAGAACTTGGACCTGCATGTCAGTATTGTGACTGTATTTTCTGATTGGGTGGCATTAGTATGTGAAAGCCTGCCCCAGACAATTCTTTGAATATTATCATTCTTTGCAGCCAAAACGTTATCTTTCCAATGTCTAACTCCACTCTTATAGAAGCATCATTTTGCTACATCTTCCACATCTCTTGTAGCCTGACTTTCTTTTGTCACCTCAGTCACTTCTGTCTGTTCTAGTATGCTTCCTTGTACCTCCGTGTTTTTCTTGCATATCTTGTACTGTCATTGCCTTTCCATGTCACAGGCACAGTGTGGGATAGTGACAGGAAGGGTGAACTGCTGGATTAACAGAGGCACATTTCTTTGCTGCTTATGTCAATATGGGGGAAGGTTTTTTGGTAAAAATGACCATGGTTCAAAGTATGTCACAGTGTTACAAATAAACCTTGCTAGTTACATTCCCAGTGGTACACTTTCTTTTTCACAGGAAAAGTCTAATGCAGCTGTATAGAGATACCTAATTTTTCTGAATCCAGACCTCTTAATAAAATTGTACACATTAAGCTAATACTACAAACACGTAATGTATGATGTTAATGCAGTACTTTAGAGAACGAGTCATGGGGAAATCAGTGTATTTTTTTTACTTGCAAAATTATTGTTTAACAGAATAAATATATGCAGCTTGTTCAAATATGCTTCTTCGGGCTGTTCTTCGTTCAGGAAATCAGCGTAGCTGTTCCAAAATATACACGTGGACCATACTGTACAATCAAATTTACAAAGTGAACCGCTTAGAAAGAACAGCTGCGAGGCAGTTTAACAATCGGATTTAATTCTGTGTCTAGTCCTAATCTGTATTTATGATCAAACTGTAATGAGTGGGCGGACAGCATGTTTCAGAACAGCCCTTTGCACTTGTGGAGAAAAACAAGCTGCTTTAGAGATTCTCATGCTACTCTTCCAAGTTGGACACAATCATTTATTTTCAGGTATGTGCTGCAAGGAAGACGTTCTAGGCCAAGTCAAAGAAGAAAGATGAATTTTTGGTATGCAGTTACTGTACTTTTAAATTGAACTATAACTGATCAGCAAACGAAAATGGATCAATTAAGCTTTACTGAAAACTTAAATTTAAATGTACCTTAACATGGAATTCAGTTGTCTTCAATATTGCATTAAATGAGAGAATTTACAAATGAATAAGTATTTACTTTGTGTCAGAGTTTTGAAGACATCAGTGCCAGCTATCGGTACTGCTTTTATGGATGTTTCTCCTGTGTACGACAGTGGCAAAATCAAGATGGCAAAGGTGAGCAACGTGGTGGCGAAACAGCCAGACATGATCAGAGACATCTACACCAGCAGTGAAGCTAAGGTAACCAAACCAGACAGTCAGATTGACAAGCTGTTGCCCTTATCATTGGGGAAGTTGCAACACGACACCCTGGCTCATTACCACATTGGTCCTCTTTCACACACTCTCCTATCTGACGGGTTGCCTCACCAGACTGATTCAGCAAGCAGATAAAATGGCTGTTTTAACACAAGATGTGAGGACAGGTGTAACTGCAGGACCCACATCACCAATGCTTCGCTCAAAACTGCATGCTGGGTTTTTTCTTTTTCTAGTTTGTCTTTGATTGACTCACGTTGTCACTGGAGGCCATCTTGTCACTGTAGCACTGAGACAGCAGCCTCTGGCCTACTGCTTTAGGGCCTCTTCAACACAAATGCACTGGCAAGAAAGGCCCTTGTCAACACGACCCGGCTTGGCCCAGGTCATATGTCTTAAACCTGAGAGGAAGAGCTCTGTGAAACCTGACTTGGGATCAACCTGGACACGTCCTACAGCAAGCGCTCAAGGTCAAACACGCTGCTGTTATGAAAGTCTGCCAATGGCGTTTTTAGCACTGGCAAGTGATCCTCTTAGGCAGTCTTACATTGTACTGAAGTACAAGACGCCTGCAAGCGTGGTGTCCTTACAGTAGAGCCAACCTCTACTTCCACCTATTGACAATTTTTGATACTACAAGCAAATGCCTAGTTGTACCCTTTGCTAGCAAAAAGAATGCTTCCTACCAATGTTAAGGACCAATGTTAATTACCAATGTTAAATTACCAATGTTAATTTTTTAAGTCACTGGAAAACATAATCACATTAGTTCAAAACTGCAATTCAAAGCATTCACCTTATGACAAAAAAAATTACTTCATTCAATCTACATTTTGTCATATCATAACAAACAAAATAGCATTACAACGTCGTTGAACAGTTCATGTCCACCACAACTACCTCAGTGATAGTTTCGTATCTGTAATAACTTTAACTATTGTAAAAGCAGAATAAATAGTAAGAGGCAACAATATTAGTATTTCCAGATAAAATTATTGAGCATTTCAAATTGGTCGAATGCAGTTCTTAAAAAACTGAGATGTAATTAATGTGAGCAAATTTCGCCCACATTATAATTCCCAAACCTCAATTATATACACAATGAGTGGTATCAGTGACACAACATGTAGTTGTAAGTACGTAGCCAGATAACATGATAGGTGGTGTCATATATGGTAGTTCCCTTGGAAACGGAGTGCTGATTACATGTCGTGTAGATGGTGTACTTTGGAGCCAGAGGGAAGAACGTGAGGTAAGACGTGGGAGACAGAGACATTACAGGTAACTTGGAGGAAGGAAGCTGCACGCAGAGATACATTTAAAAATGGTAAGAGTTACATTCGGATAAAATGTTATAAAATAAACGCGTAGTCCAAATTGATAACAAAGTTTTAATCGTTGTATTTCAGGCTAAATTCCTAACACAAGATCAAATAAATGGTAAGCAACGTGCTACTATTGTGTAATTACATCCATTTGCCTGTTTCTACGATTGGTAGCATTTGAATAGCCAGATCATTTTATGAGTTTCCATCCGACTTCTCGAAAGCCTTACATTTTTTTTCTTTTTTTTCCACTGTAGATAGCCGATCACCAGATCTTAAATCTATTTAATGATTATTCCCTGTTTGCTGATTTATTAAGCTACTATCATTATCTTCATCGTGAGGCCCGGAATGTTAATGGACACACTTCCATATTATTTTCCGTGTACAGCGCAGGACACAGTATTACGCAGTCATCATGGGACTCGGCGTCTGTCAATTCAAAACTCCCATGAGCGCTCTTCTACCGTGCCCTAATAATTTTAATGGTCTCGTTTAAAAAATTGTAACAATAAAAATAAACAATATAATGCACTAGCACTACTTCCTAAAATGGATGGGTGAGTTAATATATTTGTAAAGCATTCTGGGTCGACATATGGAGTTTGGTGAGAGCAGAACCTTCTCCTGGGTGTGTTTTTGAATGAAATATCCCATCTCTTGTAGTACTTATGTCGCAGTGATCTTCCTAGTCACCAAAAGCTCATAAAGTTACGCGCTGTACAGATATGAAAGCGCTTCGGACACTGCGTCCTTATCATCTTACCGAGCCCTTGGATAAACACATCGTACTGTATAAATGCTAATTTAAACATTAACAACCAAAATCATAGATTGATGTCAGCGAATAAAATCGATCAGAGAGCTTATAGAAATTGACAAATTCTTCACATATACAATTTTCCTCCTAGAGTACAAGGAGTGTTTTTCGCTGTATGACAAGAAGCGGAAGGGGAAAATAGAAGCGAAGGATCTCATTACTGTAATGCGTTGCTTGGGGACAAGTCCAACCTTCAGCGAGGTGGACCGACATCTGCAAGTTCACAAAATAGGTACTGCTCCGCATGAGCTAAACAATTAAGTCACAGAAAGAACTTTCCTGGTTGACTGTTAAAGTATACTTTTTTATGGAACACTGTGCACTACAAGGATGTTTTTCATAACACTGAATAGAAGTTTATTAAATTCAGTTAAATTAGATGTAAAATAAAAGACCTATTAACTTTTGTAACAGCTAAGAAGTAAACAAATTCTGAATGGCTACAAAATCGATTACAGCATGTGATAGACTTACATTTGATGCGGTATCAGGCAAAGCTCAGCAGGTCTACCTGTATGGCTGTGGTGTCTGGGGATTCAGATATTGTTTGTTACAAACACAGAGGCACCGGAACAGAGAGTGGAAGCAGACCGTGACACAAACCCAGTTCAGAGCTGTGACAGGCATACATAAAATGATCGTGGGAGTACAAGCCATGCTGTTTAAGATAACTATTCGCTCTAACATTTTAATGCTGAAATATGTAGGGGATCATTTGCTTGGCTGGGGGTTTCATACAGTATAAGGCCTAAAACTGAAGGCTTTTCTGAAAGCCATCCTTTTATGTGGCATCAAACCCTAAAGTGTGCAGCCTGTTGTCTGAGAAATATTTTGAGGTTACTTGTAGATTATCTGAGTGAATCTATAATCTCTTCCTGGTACAGATAAGAATGGAGAGTTGGATTTTTCCACTTTCCTAACCATGATGCACAGACAGACTCAACAGGAAGACCCCAAGAATGAGATCCTGGAGGCAATGCGTATGACAGACAAGCAGAAGAAGGGTTACATCCTTGCCTCTGAGCTTAGGGCCAAGCTCACCGGTCTAGGGGAGAAACTGACAAATGAGGAAGGTAAATTTCAACCATGTGTGCAGTGTGTCAGCTATGAAAGGAACGGCACCATGTTGATCTTCTGCTTGTGATTAAACTGGATGAAATATTGCGCCTGTGTTGTCCCTCTGCAGTGGATGAGCTGTTCCGTGAAGCCAACATGGGTCCCGATGGTTATGTACATTATGAGGAGTTCACAAGGATGGTTACCCTGCCCCCTGCGGACTACTGACAGGACAGAATTGGTGCTTGCTCTGTTGTGGAACTCTTGCTCTGATGCAGTTTTTCCCCCTCAGGATACAGTTCCACTACATCAAACATCATTCTGACAGGTTGAGTTGCTTTAGCCTGAGTCATCTGTGTGCATCTTTCAGAGAACTGGGTTCACCTCATCCACATCATTCATCTGCTCTTGCCCTGTAGCACTTAGTAACTGTATCAAATATAGTGGTAAAGCCCACTTCAACCTCAAAAAGGCCCAAGGATGAAGCATGGCTTCTGTACTGTCAATACACAGTTGGACAGGCAACTGTTACGTTGCTCTAGATCAAAGGTAAATATTTAATTTTCAATAAACAGGGTTTGTTCCCAGCAGTATTATAAATGCACAGCCTGCTTAACTGAACAGTGGGTTGACCATCTGGAGCACCAAGCCCTTGAACCTTAAAAAATTAAAATGAATGAATTTACACATAAAATGTGACTCTGCAGTGAATTTGGAGATTAGTATATGATTACAACAGGTGGCAGCACGAAGGGCTGTACTTCCTTACAAGTGCTATAAGTGTGTGCATCAGCAATGCAGGTTGGGATAGCTGGACTATCAGGGCAACAGTTATGGGCCAGGCTGGTTCAAAGTCCACTGTGTCTCCCTCCCTGTGCGTAAGCAAGCAGTCACTGGAATTAAGTGGTTTCTGCGTTTTGCCGATAATCGCAGGTTACGTTCACACACTACCAAGATACACCGTGTACTGGTTGTTTTGTGAAGCATTAAGATGAATTGCAATTTAGCCTGTTTTACAAATTGAAAAAATCAAATGAAACAGAAATCAATCATTTGATTTTCAACGTGATTGCTAAAATTTATTGGTAGTACTGATATCACACTGACAAACTGTAACTGACAGAGTATGTTTCAAACCCCGGTCGTCTTTGTGCAATATGCGATCGGACAAGGGACCGAGTACGATCAATTCCAGATCTGGGCGCTAATAGTTGAACCTACCACACTTAGTGGACGCTATGCGGCTATAGCACATTTTGTGAGTTTCATAATATCAGAGTTTTGATTAAATGGGTCACTTTATTTGGGTATGCACTTTCGTTTTGCAATTTTCAATAGCTCTTTACATGTTTTCGGTATTACGAGTCCGTCATTGGCTCTTATCCCCGAATGGATGCTTCTTAACGTCTTTGGGAAATGTATTGTGCTATGCCATCTATCGATTTTTTTTACTGTATCGCAAACGTTTCACTTAACCGGGATTTCCCACTTAAGTGTCCACAAATTAATTTTTTGACGTTTGAGAACATAATTAGTACTGCGAGGTAAACTCGGTGCCGTTTCTTATTCCTATATCTCAATAGAACATTTGCTTTAATATGAATGGATATTTAATAACTTCACTATAACTATTTTGTAACATTATATTTCGTCGACGGATTCGTCCATTTAAACTTTATTCTGCGCTTGGTCCAGCTGTAGGCGTATATCATGCTGTATTTGATTGACGAAAATGCCATCGTCGGTGATTGGGGTGACAGAGTAATTCATATCCATTACGTGTGAATAAAATGTTTCCTGACGTGTAGCTACAGAAAAGGTCGAAATTTGCAATTCAGTATTTCCGTGCATCTGTCGACGGAACATTTACTTACTATTTACGGATTTTTTTTCGGCGAACTGGTTCACGTTGTAGCATGTTGTATAGGATGAGATTTGCCAACGATTAGCCGTAGAGAGTAACGCTTCCTAAGAGAATCAAAAGGACCAGTTTTATTGAGAAAACACACTTTACAAACGTCCTGCCTCACACATGAGGATTTTACATCGCATTCCAGCACGAACCACTGTTTTTCAAAGAAGGGGAAAGAAGACGTTATTTATCAATAACCCGCCCTCCACAAGCCAAGGCACAACTAAAACATGAGCCCGGGGTGGAGCTATAATTGACATAAATAAACCCCGTAACAATATTAAATGCAGCAGTTACAACATTTTTATTAACATACATTTATATTGAATTTAATTTATAATAAAATCTAACGTTAAAATTAGGTATCAAGTTATACGAAAGCCATTTTATGTCCATTATATTACATAGTATATATTATATTCATATTCGAACATAATTTCGTAATACAAGGAAAATCATTGTAACATTATGCGACACGCATTATGCGAGGCGTGCTACAACTTTCAGTTATTTCAGTTTTTCAGTTTCAGTTTATTTACAGAAGCACATTTAAACTCAACACCGTTGACCGAAGTGCTGTACAATCGTGGAGTAACAACAAAACAGATATGAGAAACAACTGTGAAAAATAAATAAATAGTACAGTATAGTGCAACAAATACACCCAAATGAAACAAATAAAATATAAAACACAGTGTGTAATTTTTAAAATCCTTAATAAACAAACAAATAAATTAATACACAAAATAAGTAAATAAATAAATTCCACCCTCAAATTGGAAAAAAGTAAGGAAGATGAGAATAAAAAAGGAGAAATTAAGACTAATTATCTCTTCAAACCACTTTAACTTATGTGAAAAACAAAAAAGTATGACTCTTAAAAGAGAAAGGGTTGGGGCCTTTCTCACATACAGGGGCAGCTCATTCAAAAGTTTGGGTGCAAGAACTGAGAATGCTCGTCCACCCTGGGTCTTCAACTCTTCAACATAAATTTAGAGACGAGCAAGAGCTGCTCACTAGACCTAGCAGCTCGTGCTGGCTTGTAAGATTAGAAATATAAGATTATGGTAAATTGTTCAAAGCATTATAAACTATCAGCATGACTTTGAATTTAACCCAAAATTGCGGGAGCCAATGAAGTAACATTAAAATCGTAATTACATGATCACATTTGCGTGTTTTATTTAAAAACCTTACAGCAGCGTTTTGGACCATCCGTAGACGGGCAATAGAAGCCTTGCCAGTACCAACATAAAGTGCATTGCAATAATAATCAATCCGACATTGGATAAAACCATGAATAGCTTTTTCAAGGTCTTCCTTCGATAAAAAATGCTTTATCTTGGACAGTAACCTTAACTGAAAAAGGCCAAGTCAAAACAGTTGACAGAGTTTGTTTATCCAGCTTAAACTCGTCCAATGAAATCCCCAGATTTCTATCAGTGGGTTTAACACGTGTCTTCAGGGACGTCCTATTGATTAAATGAAGTTATCTTAAATGTATGATCAACTCAGTCTGATTTCATTTTTTATATTACAGTGCTGTATTTAAAAGACAATGTACTCAAAAAGAGTACACTAAATATAACATTTAAACGCCACTTTTGCTGTCTTACATGTGCTGCACAGCATTTTTATGGTTTTATGTATTTCATATTTACATACAGTGTTCCTCGTTGTTTTCATTCATTCATGGATAAAGTGAAGTTCATTTTCGCGTTCTCATTTTATCACAGCACAGCAAGAGTCATCGGAATGCGATTTTAATCACTTTTCGGCAGTTTCTGCTGTCGACTGCTGCTTGGTGTTTCGCTGTAATACAACAGACAGATCAATAGTTAACAGAGCACAAAAGGATATACCACAAAATATGAACAGTAAAGCTCAAGGACATCTGAGCAGCAAAACTGGAGTTTACCGTAGAGTAGCTCACAGTGTCCTTCAATTAAATTACTATTTTTAAAAACAGTACGTTTTTTAATTATTTGGCACTTGTATCAACGTGTCATGGCTCTGTAATTGAGCAAACCACATGTTTATTATAGTCTTGATTTCAAAGAAAATGTTCGTTTTCCATAACCTGCATTTAGTTGCTGGTTCTTTTGTCTTAAATGTTATAAACGTCTAAGTAACTTGTTCACATGTATTACGTACTTTACGCGCAAAGATAAATCGTTGGAGAAGTTTCTTGCGGATACATTAAATCGTTAAAAACTTCAAACTCACCTTTTATTGCAATTACCAGGTTCTCTTCTACAATGTGCGGCATTATACAGTGCAGTTTGATCAGGTGGATCCAGAGATTTTCGTAAGTAGCCCATACTGCAGTTTGCTTTACAATTATGATCCAGAGAGAGCATTTAGGTTCATTTATTCAGACGTACACACATTTTAAATGCATTAGGTACCAAGAACATTTCTTCCATATTATGAAACTATATATTAAATATTAAACACATTAAATGTCACTGAATGTTCGACCCCCGCTTGGTCTGCTTTTATGTACGCACATTGAACTTCAAACATAGGTCAATAAAAACAAGCAAACCGAGAAATCTATCAACGAAGCCAAACGTTTCTCTTCATAATTAAATCTGTGTACATGACAACATATTTAGAACAAGGCAGTACACGTCTGTACTTACGTTACAAATAACCTTGCGCGTAAAAATACTATATGTGACAGGAACTGTCATTTCTGTGTTGTATCGTGCCCCTTGTTTTATTTAAATTAACATTTCGTATTAATTTTCTCTTACTAGACATTACATATCATCCACAGCAAAAAAAAGAAAAATAATTCTTAATGCAGAGGTTTAGAACTGTTAAGTTACCTATACTAAAAGTAAAGGGGAAAGTTTACCAAAAGTGCTGCTTGATTTACACATCTCGGAAATAAGTTTCCCCCCCCCTACAATTTTCACGTGAACATCTTTTTTGAAACGCTCTTAAATGATCAAAATGTGTGTTGACTGTTTGGGCGAGTTAATCGCGACGGAAGGTGATTAAAGACGACATTATATTTCATTGCCCGTTTATCACAGATAGTCTACACCGGTCGGCGTGCATGGTATTCAGTGGAATAACCACCTGTGTTTCGTCTGCTTTAAGAGTATTGGAAAACTGACGCATGTGACAGTTATTAGAAACAGCAGATGAAGAAATCCGCCAAAATAAGTCCTTTAACATTTTCCTGAACTCCCTTCTCGTGAGGCAGTACAGGACCGGGTTTAGACAGCTGTTTGCATGTGCTAGGCACACAGTCACAGGAAAGACGTAGGTGTGTATCATGTAGTAGGTTTTGTCCCAGTAGACCAAGTTGAATTTGACTAGGACGCCCCATAAAGTGATGGCGTGGTTTGGCATCCAGCAAAGAAAGAAAGAAAGCACGACAATGGTAACTGACTTGGTCACTCTTGACATTCGTTTGGGGTGGTTGTTGTTCATGGTTCGTTGGCTGATGAAGCGCAAAAGCAACAAATAGCAAACTGAAACAATTAACATCGGTAAAACAAAGGCAATTAAGATCTTCTGAAGATGATAAATTGCCAGCCAGTGCTGGCCGTCAGGGAATTTTAAAAGACAGAGTTTTTCACCAGCTACATTTTTCACCGTGGAGAATATAGAAGTTGGTGCCGTAGCTACCGTTGCGGAGATCCACATTAGTGCGCTAATCCATTTCACCGAACATGAGAATTGTGAAGGTCTGTTCTTCAGAGCCGTAGCTACTGCCCAATAGCGTGTTATACTCATGGCGGTAAGAAAGAATACACTCGCATACATGTTCATAACTGTGACGGATAGTATAATTTTGCACATTGCATTTCCAAATGGCCAACTGAAGTCCAAAGCGGTGTCTACCGCCCAAAACGGCAAGGTCAACACAAACTGGAAGTCTGTCACAGCAAGATTAAGAATGAAAAAGTTTATAGTTGATTTTTTTCTTACTTGTCTTACCTTCATCAAGAAAAAGACCAACAAGTTCCCCACTAAACCTACGGCGCACACCACCGAGTACACGATGGAGATAAGGATTCGGAGAATAGGGCTCCCGTCGGCAGTCACATCAATGTCCTCCAAGCTGCTGAATCTGTCCTGGTCCATAAGAGTCCGGTTTAACTTTGCGGTTTGATTAAAAACGTCAGTCATCCTTTCTGCTGAGTATGCAATTCCCAACGCTCTTACCCGCAACAACGTGTCAACAAATAACATATCAAAAAACACCTGCAATTTTCTTTAAAACTATCGATTCGGAGTTCTTCCATATTCGCAGTAGATTTTGTAACCTGCACATTTTCGTGTCTCGTCTTTCACCTTATAGCTTATTTAACGCTGCCATTGGTACAAGAGCGCATTCGATGCGCCCGCCCCTAAAAGTAGAGGATTGGCCAGAGGTGACTTGACTGACACTCGGTAAGCGAGAGCAAGTACAGTACTGGCGTCAAAGCAAAACCGAGAGCTCTGGCCTGAAATCAGAACTGTCATGCTGAACTCTCTCTCTCTCTCTCTCTCTCTATATAT
>JABJVR010003712.1:2802-15609 GCA_025773905.1 Chitala chitala
GTTGATACCTTGCCCAGAGTATTCTGCTTTGTGCCCTGTAATGGGTTGATACCTTGCCCAGAGTATTCTGCTTTGTGCCCTGTAATGGGTTGATACCTTGCCCAGAGTATTCTGCTTTGTGCCCTGTGCTGCTAGAGATAAACTCCACGTGCCTCCTATGACGAAGCAGTGGATTGTTTAATGGTTGACTGGATGCCAATATATCCAGTGAGCAAATACCATTTGTATAGTATGTACGGATGTTATAAAAATGTAAGACTCAAAATGCTCATTAGCTTAGAGTAATTGCCTAAAATTCACTTTATTTTATGGTGATCATGCCAAACTGGTTATTAATGACATTTCACTGAAATATGCAAAAATAAAAATGTCCACCCAAAAATCTAAGAACAATGTACGGTATATGAAGTGTAGTTCTTTGCCATGTCTTGTGAAAGATTAACCACTTTGAGGCGTGTTTATATCAAATTAATCCCCTAGCAGGTGGTAATGGCACTTTTTTTTCTGCCTTGGCCTCATATCACAGAACCTCATTGCTGATTATTTTTGTATCACCGCAGAACCTGTTGTTATTGCCTGCTTATCTTTTCTACTTCCATGTAATCCTTAAAGATTTTATCATTCGTAGACTGTTTTTCACAAAGATTATCTGCCTGCTGGTCATAAAGATTCAGAAATTAAAAATCTGTGACATCACTTTTTTTTTGTAATCTGATGGCACATCATTAAATCAATGCGCTACAGATGTTCCAGTAATATGCCTGGTTAAAAAAATAAAAAAAGTACAAATGTTTTATCGACATCTTGAAGAGAACATTATCAAGATGGAAATTGGTACAGAATGAAAGCAATACTAGATAGTTGGATAAACATTTCAGGGAAGTAGATGAGATGCAGGTTTGAAGATATGGAACAAACAAATATTTAAGATGTTTACTCTTAACACCCTGGGTGTCCCTGCCCTGGGTGTCCCTGCCCTACGCCCTATGTGTTTTGGGATGGACTCCAGGCTTCCCCGCGACCCTTAACTGGATGAAGCGGTACAGAAGATGACTGACTACCTGACTTTAACGAGGGTCACTGGCATTTAGAGAGTATATGTTGCATTCTGTAATAAAGGAAGGAAATAACATCTTGCAGTAAGAAATTGTTAGTTTGCTTTGCATTATTTTAGTTATTGGCTACTCAAAAAAAATCTCTTTCATATTTTTCTTTGTAGCTGTGTTGAATAATGTAATTTTCCTCTGGAAGAAAAACCCACTCATGCAATTCTTCCTTTTATGACTTATCTCAATGAAGAAACTGATTATATTTTGTTTAATGCAATGATACATTTATCGTATGTGGTATGAAAGTTAACTGATATCTCTATGGAACAACACTATATACTGCAGCTGAGATACTAGTTAACAACAGAGAACAAGGAGATGTTTATCTTGTAGTTGGTTCACTGACCTTCAGTGGCCATTTTGTACAGGGTACAGACAATGGTCACTGCCTCATTAGCAGGTGTGTTGTGAGAATACTGTGAGGGTCATGGGTGCAGGTACCTGCCAGTCATTCATTTATTCTGCTGACTGAATGTTGAGCGAACTAGCCATACCAGAAGTTAAGCCTATGTACTGTATGCAAGGGCTTTGGAATTTTTTTAAGTCTACTGAAATACATTTATTGCAACTACCAAGCTGTAGTAGTGTACTATATACCAGGTGCAAAAGTAGGGATTTATGTTTAAGTTTGAAACGCTACCTCGACTTTTCAGTTATCCCTATGGGGCTGGTGGCTAAAAGAATTGAATTCTCTCTGGCAATAACACTATTGCTTCACTAAAAGGCTCAGACCTCCCACAACAAGTATAGGATTGCAGTGAGAGAATGTTCCAAGGAAATATGGTGGCTAAGGTTTGGTTTGGAGAATGAGGGTGAAGTAATCATTTGCATTGAACACTAGGTCTGCTCAATTTCACCTTCAAGGCCCATTTGTGCACCGCATGTTTCAAAGTGTGGAAACCTGAGTCAGGGCGTGTTATACTCTAATGTGGCTATAACTGCTCTTTATCAAATGATGAGAATAATATTGGGAATTTCAAGCAAACAACTTTAGGTATGAATTTCAGCATTCCATGAAACACTTCATGCTAAGGCTTATATATGACCTTCTAGGATGTTTTTTTTTTTTTTTTTGCTATTAAATGAATTGTTTATTATTACCCAAAATTAAATATATATGAAGCAGTCTGAGTGGACAATGCAAAAGGGGGCTTATATCTGTTAAAAAAGGATTAGTGTCAGTTAACTTGCCAGGATATGGGGAGCAGTCTGAAACAAATCTTGATGCTAAGCAGTTACTATGCTAAGCCAGACAAATTGTTCATTAGGAAAGCAAGATTTCTTGAGCTTTGAAAAACATAGACACTCCTTTGTTTTGTGTTTCTCCAAAAATCTGAAAAACAAATTAATTATTTCCTACGTAACTCTTTATGTGTGGCGTGTTCTTTTAGTCTTTGAAGATTGTTAAATTGATATAATTTTCCAGACAACATTTTGGCCTTTTAGACATTATAAGTAAATTAACAGTACAAGACAATATAAATTAACCGAATATATAAAATAGTATTATTATAATCTAGTCTTTATTTATCGTGTCAGATTCTAACTACCTATTACACCCACATGGATTTTCTGTAAATTATTAAAAGTTACACACTCACTGTGAAACAAGTGTATTTTAATATCAAGGGAATTCTAATAAGTGAAATGTTTTTGCAAATACTGCACCAAGAAATTACAATAAATTGCATCATAAAATTGTTATATTGGACTAAATTATGAAAACTGTAAGTATGTAGTGTTATACTAGCAGCTGCCAGAAGGACAGGCTTCAGCCTTTTGGTGTTTTGTTTTCCAGTAGTCCTGGAATTGATGTGTTCAGTGAAGTAAAACAGACCATTCTAAAGATAACTTTTTCAGTATTTGAACTCTACTCTTTTCTTGTCAAGTCATTTTTTTTGAAAACCATGACAAAACAGAATTATATGTGTAAACAGTTTCAGCTGCACTTGCACTTGTATTTTCCATTGGAACATTTTTTTTTAATGTTTTGAAAATACCTCTTCCTATGATGCTCTTCAGTGTACATGGTCTTATCCTTTATATGCATGTTCAAAACAACTTTTGGCTTAATATAAAACCTCAGGCTGTTTTACTCTTAAGTCATACACACTAGAAACACAAACATAAATGTCAGTCATGCAGGTGTCCACCTGCAGAACAACTTCTAAACTTTATTGGATGCTCTGAGACCTGCAGGGGACAAAAATTAATGAATCTCAAAACCATGTATGAATTTAAAGTAGAAAAACATTTTGAGGTTAGTAGGGCTGAAACTGAGATGTGATGCAGATAAACAGAAAATGTGTGAATTATAAACCTTATCCGCCAACAATGGAAAAGATTCAAAAATGTGATATTTTAGAGCTCTGTATATATATGTTTGCATACAAGTTATAATCTGTTGAAAAAAAAAACTGGAGTTAGATGTAATAAACTCACTACTGAAAAGGAACAATCCACAAAAGTGCAAAAGTATAATTTAGACTGAAAATGATGGCTGCTATAACTACAAAAGTTTCCTAATAAGCTGATATCATATGGTGCTTGTAACGTAAGAACACAGACACAGAGAAGATGGATGCCCTTGGGCAGAATGCCATCTTTATTCAGACCACAACAAGGGGGTTTAGAACGTAATTCAGAAATCGAAATCAGAAGAGCAGACAAGGGTGGTGTCTTCAGAAAGGTTCATCTGTGAGGTAGATGAGGAAGGTAAAGAAGAGAGGATTTGCCAGGCATTGGGAATTGGAAGGAAAGGAGAAGGAAGGAACCACAAGACTGGTTAGTCAATCACTCAGTGTCCCACATAGGGCTTAATACTTCATGATGTGCTGCTCTATGCATTCTCCTTTTAGCTCTGAGTGAAAACGAGCCACGGCTAGTTACTGCTGATGACTGGGTGTGACAGTGCTGATCTTTTCTCTTGGTATGACCTAAAAACACACAATGACATTAATGCCATTTGTATACTTTCTGTTGTACACACCATACTACACAGTAAAACAAGCAGTTCATTGTACAGTGCAGATGCTTATTTTACTGTGCACCTGACAATAAGCTTGATTCTGATACGAGGATATCCATTTACAAAAAAATAAAAAAAATTCTGCCTGAATATACTTTTGTTTAACCAAGATAGCTTACTCATAAAAGAGCTCCCCCCATTTTCTATAAAAGCAGCAGCAGTGTAACCGAATCAGCCTCTGCTTCTTGTAAGCACTCAGAGTAAAGACTAAATCTCTTGTCTTATGTGGATGTGTTACAGATGTGAAGGGTTAAAAACCATAAACAAAACCTCCTTTTAGAGTCTATGGTGCCGCGTCGTCCCTAATGATCAGTTCCACCAGGACTGTTAGTCACATATTCTCACACTTACACATGGAAATCCTTAGGATCACACCTAGAAATACAGTTTTATGCCATCACTGAAAGCAGTGACATCTGGTTCTGCAGTAAAGTTTCTCATCTGACAAGTTAATATTTCCTCCATGTTTTAAATTAGGGCTTTAACCTCAGGGATTCATGGGTGACGTGAGGGTATAAACTGGCCCAGCCTTTGGGAAGGCTCTGACTGGCATATTGCATGCCTGATTCTCTTCCATGGTAACAGCTTTCTTGGGGCTGTGGGTGGATGTTTGGTAGCAGAACATCATGCCCTTTGCTTTTTCCCACGCGCAAGTTACAATGCGGATGTCCACTGTGGTGTAAGTGAAGAGGAGAGGCTGAGGTCTAACTTGAAATGCAACTAAGTGAATATTAGAGCTAGCTTTCTCTCTACCGCTCTAAGGAAACAATCTGTCCGGGAAATTTAGGAGCCAGTGTGTTATTCTCAAACTATATGGCAATATAAAAAGGGCCATCAGTATGAATTGTGGTAGTGACATCATGTGAGAAGCTGTCATATTTGAAAATATATTTCTGTGGAGAAAAAAAGGAATGAAGCGGAATAGCAGCTTTTCATTCATATTTTCATGTTATGAAAAACACAAGGTTTTTTGCAAGTGTTGCTTTTGTAGGATGTATTTCTTGGAGCTCAATAATGGCTTTCAGAGTTTTCTTTCATTTTTGCATATTCTGGTTCCCAAGTGGGCAAGCAGGTTGTCCTATCTGCCTCTGTGGGTGTAACATAAGTCTGTGCAGCAGGTGACTTTGTTTGCTGCAGCTGTGTTTCGGATATGGCCATTGATGCAGTGTGAATTGCACACAGCAGACAGCTTCCCAAGCTATGGGTGACTGCTCCATCCAGTGAAACTGATTCTATGCTCTATTACAGCCCTGAACGGCATTCTGGTATTACCTCTGGACATTACAGGGATGAACCTAAAAGACCTTTACAATACAACATTTTTTTCCTTCTTTTTTTCAAATACATTTCATGGTCTAGGATGATGCAATAGATATTATATAAGCTGAAAATAACAATGGGGAATTGATTCCATCCCAGCACTGTTTGCATCAGTACCTTTCCTGAGATTTTCCTATGTCTCTAGTCTGTAAACAACTTTGAGAGGTGTCTCATTACAACACTACCTGAGGGCAATGAAATTTCTCAAAATGGCGCCAGTGTAAATACATCATGAATATTTTTGAAAAAGGAAATGTAATATATTCTGTAACCCAGGTAACACAATTGTATGCCTATGCTTGATATTAGGGGAAAAAAGGGATGGAAATGCAGCAAATATACACGAGAGTGTTCGGAGTCCTCACATAATGCCATAAAAACTATTCTATCCCTTAGATTTTTCTGGTGCTCGTGCATTTTTCAATCCATCTGTCAAAACAGAGCCTCGGCAGTAATGTACATGCAGTCGATATTCATGCTTGCGTGTCTGCTTGTGTGCACGAGAGAGGGCTTATTATGGACGGGACGGAACCCCGGCTTGAGCCGCTGTCACTCACATTCAGTGCTCCTGCGATTGCCAGCCACTGATACTTTGTACTAAAATACCTTGTTTTATGGAGAAACACTGGCATTACTGGACCATAATGACCACATGAGCCTCAACCGTGTCTGATTGACTGTCCTCGCTCTGATCTCACACTGCATGTCGGAGCCCGGACGGGACGTAAAAAGTGTATCCACTGATGACGGTGACCCAGTCACCCTTAGAGCAGCGCTGACATACATTGTCAGGTACGGCGAGCAATCACACAACCCTGAGCTGCAAACAAAGTGTCACACTCTGCTTTTTTATCTGTCCTGTAATGACAAGCACGTACATCCTCTACCAGTCTTCACACTCTGTTTTGTCTCTTTGTGCTAATATAATGCATATATATTGCTGCACATCTCAATTATCACACGGCAAGAGTTAGAACAGAAAGAGAAGGGAAGAATCGGTACTTTTCAACAATTTGTACCTAGTTCTGTAAAATCAGCTGGACTGGTATTAACTAAAGCATCTTCATCAAGCATCTTCATCAAGCTTTCATAGATTTGCACACACGTAATAGATTGCCTGAACTTCTAACATATTTACGTGTGATTTTTCAGAATCCTGTTTCACAGTCAGCATTAGTGCTTTTTCTGACGGTCTTTATCGCAAAGATACTTTGCACTGATGGTAATAAATAGCACGCAGCCTGCTGTACTGATAAGACACACAATGTACAAAATCATCGTCAATCAATACATCTAAACAAGAGTCTTTTATATGTCATATAATATAGATAACATTTACCAATTCTCCTTCCACTTTTATAGAAAAGGACAAAGAAATTAATTTAAGAAACGTGCTGTAATTAATGTGAAGTCAAAACTCAAATCATATTAACAATCTCCATATTTCACTGCATGCATCAATCTGTATGTTTTGGTAACATTTCTGTTTTTTCAATTTTTTAGTTTGTTAATCCCAGATGGAAATTACTTCTCTGCATTTAACCCATCCCCTGAGGAAAGCAGTGGGCTGCCAGCCACATGTGGTGCCCGGGGAGCCAGCGCTGAGTGTCTTGCTCAGGGACGCACCTGGGATTTGAACCAAGAGCCTGATGTTCTACCCATTGAGACACCAGGCTGCTCCTAAAAAAGAAAGGCTCAAAGCTGGCAGTGGTGATATTTAAATCTATGTCTCCAAGGAGACTGGAGCCTTAATCCAGGACCTTAGACTGCTCGGTCATACTACCAAAATTTTCTCCTTCTTTCTTCCTCACGTTTTTAAATCATTACACGGTTTTGCCCTGTCTTATCTTTCAGAATTGCTCCACCCGTACACTCCTGTCTGTTCGCTTAGGTCAGCTGACCAGCTGCTTCTTAATGTACAGAAGTCACAGAGAAAATCCAGAGGGGACAGGGCCTTATGGAACATTCAACAGCAATTGTGGAACAACCTGCCTCTGAACATTAGACAGGCTTCCTCACTCTCCTGTTTTGTAACTCATTTCTATTCTTTGGCTTTTGACCGAGCATACGTTGATCGTTTGTTTTCTTGTTTTAATTTTTGTTTATATATTGTATTGTACTGTGTTGTACATGTGATCTGTAGTGCACTATAAAGTGTGTGTGTTTATATGCTTGTGTGTGTATATGTCTCTGTGTAAAAATTCCTGCACACATTAGAAACTGAGCCAGGTTAGTGCACACATCTCTGCTACTAGTGATGCCACCTGCAAGACAACATGTGCATTGCTATGAGAAACCACATCAGCCTCTATCTGTTTTTCACCTTAAAGTAATAATATCACACAAAACCCATATTTGTAAATATTTTATGTACAGTCACCCATAAGAGTAAACTTCACAATGCACCCTGGGAAAGCAAAAGAAAAAAGTCAATTTATTTTCCTTGCACTGTGAAGTACATCTTCCTTAACATCTGCTGAAACTGAAGCTGCCAGCTTCTGTTATTTTGATACGTTTTCCCCCTCAAATGTGTGTAAAAATGTAAGGCGTTAAACCAAGTGACCTGAGACCTAAGCAACAAAAGCGTGTGGAAAATAAATCTGAGGTGTATCTTTTCCCCCATTCACTGGGCTCTTTTCCAAAGAGAAGGTCTTTCAGAATAGTGGCTGGGTGTGACAACCATTCATTATAATTTCAATGGAACTATCTCTTCAGGTATGTCAGTGCCCTGAGCTGCTGTGAATTTTCTTGGGCAAGACATTGAAGTGCTAATTATGGTGTGACCACAAAATGCATAAAGCAAAACACAACATTGGGAATATCAGTTATGTGCTTTCCAATGCTAATGTTTATGTATCATAATTTTTTTCCAAAAGTGTACACATAATTCAAATATTGTGATGATCCAGATTTTTTCTAAGGGCATAGAAAGTTTACTTCTGCTGAACAATGGGGAGAAAGAACATTGTAAGCTCTAGTACAAAAATTCAGGTTGTTTTCAATAAGTACACACACAGTATACTGTTTGTATAAATACTGGGAGGTTGGATTATGGTTAGGTTACGTAGAACGTCAAATAATCATGTATTCCAGAATTCATTCAAGTGCAAAATTAATTTCAATGAAAATATAACAAATATCCTATGAAGATTTTTCTTCCACCAGTTGACATTGCCTGATGCTAGGTGCGTATATTATTGTATAACTGGTTGCTTTTCTTGAGATGGGTTGGCACCATACCCAGGGTGTACCCTGCCTTGTGACCTAGGCTGCCTGGGATTGGCTGTAGGCCACCCATGACCCTGTGAAGAATGAGTGGTTGAATAATGGATGGATGGTTTCTTTTTCCTGCAGTGAGTTGGCATCCTGTCCAGGGTGTACCCAGCCTTGCACCCTACACTGTCTGAGTTAGGCTCCAGGCCATCTGCAATCCTGAAAAGGATGAGAAGCTGTGATAGACAGGTGGTTGGTAGGTTGCTTTGTTTGTTTGTTTTTTCGCGCTATGACTTTTACACGTTTTGCATTTATTTACACATTCAGCTATTAAAATATCAAAAATAGTAAGAAAATGTTTATATAAGTAAATTGCAACTGAATGAACATTATAAAACAATAAAATAAGTCAAATATATTTTTCATAATACATACTAACATTTCTCTTACAAACTAAATAGGCTGTACACAAAATTGTCGTGCTTACAGATCTGAGGAGAACAAGCTTCGCTACAGTTACTTTGAAGATGATGAAATTGCGTGTATTGTTAGCAAACATATAAAGTCAAGTAGAATAGACTTTTATAAACTGTATGAATCGGTTGCCATGGTGAGTTACAGTTAGAATAAGAATGCTGTAAGTCTGATGGAGATTCGACATTAGTTTGATACAGGTTGCTGTATTGCCATGGCAGGCACACCTCTGAGTCACTGTTTCTTCAAGCAAGGCGCACTGGGCTGCTTACTAAAAGTTTTAATTATCATTTCTTTTTTTTTTTTTTTTAATATCCCTGGAGTTATAAATTAGTTTTGTAAAATGTTCTATACAGGTCAGTTAAACAATTTGAAACTGGCTTTTTTTAATTGAGAAGGCCAATTTGCAGGGATATAACTGTGATAAAAGGCATCTTTAATGCAAAGAGAAAGAACACAGAAAATTAATATCTGTGTGGTATTAATTAGTTCTGACCTGACTTCACTGAGCAGGATTTTCTTCCTTTTTGTTGAGTCATTTCATCATCTATATGTTAAAATCCCCAAAACTTGAAATATAAAATACAACATGTGCAGACCACAGTAAACCACACAGGTCAAAAGCAGTAAAGAACAGGAGATTAATCATGACCTCACTGACATTTGGGGTCAAATCAATATCAGATTTCAAACTTTTTACCAGTTTTGTAGCTTTGAGAACTTCACCTAGTATTATAATGAGATGTATGAGGACACATATTGTATATAAATAACATAGTATAAATTGAAGGATGTTTCTTTAAAAAAGTAGGCATCTTCTAAAAGTAGATGGAGGTGAAAATTAAATGGATCCCAGTCAACAGAAAAAAAAGAATAAAACCATTACACGTTGAAGAAAGACTAAAAAAAAAATGTTTTAAGTTCTTTAATCCTGTAACATAAAAGAAGGAAAGGCTTAGACTAAACTAATGAATTGTCAAATTAACTTAGTAACACTGATTTACTGGTTGTCAATATGCTGCCTTAAAGATTTGTTGCTGGAGGACTTAATAACTCACTGATTACTGCGTCTGGTAGTCTAACGAGCAAAGTAAACGAGAGAATAATCCCTTGATTTGATAACAAAAAGAGTATTTGAACTTTTTATTCTTCTTTCACTGTTCATTCACAAAGCTCATATGTTTGACATTGCGAGAATAAGGCATTGCATAAAAGAACAATCACTGCTGCATTTTAAAATGTGCTGCGTTGGAACAGCACAGTTTTTTTTCATTTATGACTTTTTCACTGTACTATTACAGCTGCAGATGGTCCAGGACAATTAATTTTATTTTTAACCACTTTTCTGAACAGGTTATGTGAACGCAGTTAATAAAATAATTAGCAACAAAATTAAAAATGATATGAAGTGTTTCACAATAGCATCAAAAATATCTCAGTGTAACTGGTCATTCTGCCAGTCATACCACAGGGCGTGATGCTAATTGAAATCACCTCCTGTCAGGCTGAGATCTTGCTTTTTAAATGTCATGTGTTCTCCTCTAGTAAAGAGTTGCTGACTCCCTGTAGATGATGCTTGCTGAGCAATGCGCTCTTTCAGTGGCCCTTTACCTGTTTCGGCTGTTCGTCCTGTCACCCCTATCTTTTCTCAGCCTTCTGTGGCTCCCTCTTGTCGTCCTTGTTCCAACCTGCTTGAACTGGATTCTGGATCGATCATCTGGATTTACGGCCTCAGCTAATTTGCCTTCTCTCTGTCTGTTGTTGTTGTTGAACGTTCTGTAAACACTCACCCTTGTAAGTGGGTTCAACTGCATTGCCACGTTCGCCTCCTTTGTTACACTCAGATAAATTCAGTTGTCTATTTTTTTACTTTTCTGAAGTTGCACTAAAACACCAATAAAAACAAGAGACAAGAGAAGAATCTATATATATGAGAGAAGAGGGTAGCCGTGGTTCAAGGCTACCTGGCTGTCATTCTCCTCCTCCAAATCTCATTACACAAAGAGGTACGGTAGCCTTATGCGCAGTGAGATCAGCCTGTAATGGTGATCAGAAGTTCAGCCTGTGGTGATGTGTCATCAGCCGTATGGGCTGAGGCCAGTTCCAGAACTTGTGTGTGTCACTTAGGCAACTTAACTCTGGTCACAAAGGTTGCAAGGCAAGGTTGAGGAGATAAAAGGAGCAAGCGTTATCTGGAGACAATTGTATTAGCACAAGATAAACAAGTCATTAAAACATTCAGCAATCCTTGCAGTTAATACAAATTTATATTTGAAGGATCAATACATACTTCCAGTCAAGACTGCTCATCTAGCATCTTTAATAAAATATCAGAGGCTCCTCTGAGGTTTTGAAGTATGTACGACTTGTCTCATGTCTGCCTAAAATCATAAAAGGCATACATATGTTTTAACACTAATATTTTTCTGTTCTTTTGTACATATTTGAACAAAAGAGCATAGATTTGAAATTCCTAATTCAAAAACAACATGCACCAGAAATATTTTTTTCAGAGTGCATAATTGCCCAATAATTCAGAGTAAAAATCTACTTTGCATGATTCTGGAGAATAAGAAATGTTAAAATAAATTCCATTCAAGGTTAGACACACAACAGACACAGTATACTGACCTAAAGTTAAATCTGAATCACTTATGTGTAACAAAACCTTGTCTGTTAGATTACTGCCTCAGTTACCTGACTGAAGGATGCTTCAAGATACTGTATTTCTGAAGAAACTCCTTCAAAAGGTATGATTTATGTTTTCATGTATTCATAGCAGATGAAATAGGGGATATGATGCTGATTAAATGTAAGATTTTCATATCATATTTGGTTAGGTTTGAGTAGTCTATTACTAAAACTGTATTTTCCCCCAAGATGTTATATTTTTTATTAATTGTACACACAATGGTTTTCAAGAATACACATATTCCATTACTTCAGAAAACAGTTCTGGAATACAAATTGAATAACAATTCTATACTATATCATAAACCACATTTTTGGGTAGTACACTTGATAATGTAAATTTAAATTTTGTAATAAAAATTGTATACTGATATAGCTATTATTTATAATTTATTTTCAAATTCCCAAATGTTACATGTAGGCACACCGTCCTATTCCTTCTTCTTGATGGTCTAATTGCAGACAGACATGAATTCAGTTGTCAGTCTGTATATAAATACTGCTCTCTCTGAATGCGGTGTGAGGTATTTCGAGCTGCGTGCCTTTACTGAGTACCTCCACATTACTGTCTGCTGTTTCCCTGCTGCTACCCTGATGGTCCTCTCTGCCCTGGTCCCTGTACCTTCTTTATCTACTGTCCGTCCATTTTGTTTTGTCTCCAATATTGAACTGACATTCCTGGACTTTCCTGACCTTTTTCCCTCTGACCTGGTGTCTGCTTTTTGGATTGTTATTATTGCACATTGTTTGCCGAACCTGAATAAAACCTTGTTTTGCTCCGCAATTGGATCTCTTGGTTTTTTTGTGTTACAATAGAGTTTAAGCTGATCTTTCTCTATGACCTTTTAAAAGCACTCTTGCCAAAAACTGTACACTGACACAGAGCTCAGTATGGCAGACTTCATTGAGTTTTCATAACAAAGGTCCTTAGTACACTTACATTAATTTCCATTTGTTATGTATAGTGTTTAT
>JABJVR010003713.1:0-10393 GCA_025773905.1 Chitala chitala
CTCTGGAGCGCCGACAACGGTGAAGGTGACGCAGAAACTGCCAGACCCCAAGGCGCTGCCACATCTTTCTCAGCCACAGCGTCTTCCTGGCGTATTCTGTCAGTATCTCCACACACATTGAGCCTGATGTCTGCGGGTTTAACATAACGCATTCAGTTACTTGAATAAGTTGTAGGTCACTGTGTTTTTAAAAAAGAAAACACTAGGTACAATGTTTAGTCTAATATTTAACTAAAATAATGGTGTAACGTGTAGGCACTAATGTGGCTGTCCTGCCTGTATACAAGTGGCATGTAAGAACAGCACAGCGTGCAGTGTGATTTAAACAGTGACATATTGTGGCACGTCAGGATGTGTGCCATAAATCATATGGTGATGTGTGAGGTGGTGTGTGTGGCAGGGAGTGTCCAGACCACGCTGCAACAGGATCAGCTCTTTCACTTCTCTCAGCGATGTGCTAAGGAAAAAAAAATCAATGGCCTGGTCCTGATACAGTGCCTCTGCAAGAAAGCAGCATGCCTCCTTTTAATGATGGGGAAAAAGCAATAACGGTGAGAGCTCTAGACTAGGCCTGCCTGCGATACATACGTCTCTCTGCTTTTGGTCTTCACATGAGGAACGAAGCCATTTGGGAGTCTGATGTCTGTTTGCGTTCTGTAGCTCATGGTGATGACTGATGATGTAAGGAGCTCACTGTGGATGGAATTACCATCATCTGTCTGTCACTGCCTACTTTAACCCGCTTAGGTTATTGGATCCCACAGGGTTAAACCATTCTGTGGCTGATGTGACACTGTAATCCCTCATACCGTGAGCTTCAAAGCTTTACACCTCCCGTTTCACTCATGTGCTACGTGCAGGTTTCTCCCTCGCACCGCTCTTTTTACTTATTTTTTTTTATTAGTTTCTTTGGTGTTTTGGGAAACAGCGAAAATCTTTTAAGGGAGGGCGGAGGGGTAGGGTTGCCACTTTTGTGATAAGGAAGCACTGAGCCGATCTGAATGGGGCAATGTTATTACATGTGACTTGTTGCATCCTGAGTGTTTTGACCACGCACATATATTTTTAAATAATGAACTGATGCTACAGCTCAAGGCACCAAGGTGAATTTTAAAAGAGGACCTGTCCCGTCTGTTTCTTTTGAACTGAAATCGAAGCAGTATTAAAAGATGAGTGTTTTTCACACATGAAAAATAGAATAGTGCAGTTCATTTGGCTGCGTTCTCAGACAATGAAGCAGTCATACTGTTCGTTTAACTTCTTTCACATACACACTGCGCTATAAATTTGCTATATCTCTTTGATGCCTGTTAGTCTTTTAAAGCAGTAAAAGAAAAAAGCCTTGGTGCAGCTCTGTCCACCAATTCTAGAATCAAATCTCGCACTCTGCTATATGCCTGTGTTTCTGTCCCACTCCAAAAACTTCAGCATCCCATGTTTCATGATATGCTGCGCGCCTGTATTTCTAATCCTGTGTACTGACCTCAGCATCTGCGCTGTCACACTGTACTGTGCACCTGGGTTTCACCTTCTGCACAGTAAGGGCCCTAATACAGTGAGGACTGGGTAACGGGCCTGCATTGGCACATGCCCATGAGCCTGATAGACTGGCAGTTCTTGGCTGAACGTTATTTACCCGCAGTGAATTGTGTGGTTGTGGGACATTGGATCCTGTACCAGGGGCAGATGTGCAACACAGCGGTTCTCAGTAAATCACTGCAGCTGATCCAAACAGACCATTTGCCCTACAGCCAGCACACGCCAAGAACATTCAAGAGGAGAAGAATGTGTGAAGTCGTGACTTTTCTCTGCCTCTCGCATGTCCGTTGTCCTTTTCATGTCCACATGTCCCATCACACAGCAAACACCCAGGGCTTAATCAAGGTCTGCACACAGGACCCAATGCTGTTTACCCAACAGTCTTATTAGGTACCGCTATTTTTTAATAAAAATGAGCATTATTCCACGAATAACAATTTCAGGGTTGTCACGCACCTCAGATGAATGTCTTGGATTCAGATATGGTAACAAGGTGCCACTTTTTGTTTTGTTTTTTTTTTTTTTTTTTTTACAAAATTTATACTGCAATCCTACTGCAATCGTATTCAAAGCTTTGAAAAAAAAATAGAAATATTTCCTGGCTTTAAAACAAATACCCTTTTTCACCCCTTCTTACAGCAGAGCAACACTGACATTATCTAGCCACAGCTAAATCTAAAGGAATTTTCCATTTGTATTAGCTGGTTCTGAAATTTAATTTATCGTTTTATCATTGTGTGTTTATACCGTGTGCATGTGCGCACACACACGCTTGCAGAGAAGCAGAGACGTGTTTTCTGTTATTGTTCAGTTCTAAATCAATACTCATTTTAATATTTAGTTGAAAATATTTTGTTGAATGTTTTTCAAACACACTGCTTATCTGTAGAAGTAATGGGTTCAGATCTAGCTGATGTTTAAATAAGCAGGGAAGAATCAACACCTTTGAACAATAATTAACATCATGGTGATTAAGGAAATGTTTACATGCAAAGTTTCTGTACTGTATGCATCTGGGCAAAAGAGTTTAATTTATTTTGGATAAAAGCGAAGAAAAGCTGATTTGTATATTGCTGGGAATATATGGACGTTATTTATATGTAGACAGCTTTATCACTGGTGACATTTTTGTAAAAAGGGAGAGAGAAATCATAAGCATTGAATGATAGAAAATGAAAATGGGTAGAATTAAGTGTGATTTAATAATTTAATTTAGGATAATCTTCTACACATTCTCTGTTTGCTGAATTCTCTTAGTGCTGTTAGAAGTGAGCTCAGCTGTCATGCTATTGTAGAGGACCAATTCCCAGCCCTCACTGGGCACCGGGGCACACGCAGGAAGGTGTGAACTGGAGAAAGTGGATAGAAGTAAACAGAAATGAAGATGGCAGCAAGGCACATTTTTTCCATTGAAAGCCTTAATGCAAGGTCATGAAATTCTTCCGCAACATTGCAGAGGATGCTTCAGACCATTGAGCTGCCGCTCCCAGCTGGCTCTCAGGAAGGAGTGTGTCATAAAGGCTGCTAGTATTTATGAATTGTCTCTTAAGTCGGCATCAGTGTGTTAAATAAGTAAGTGAAATCACCAGCGTGTTCCTTCTTTGTGCAGCCCGCAGAATCCCCGGGCTCTTCCTGTCCCCTGCAGCGTGATTGTCATTCTGCTTCATTTAACCACAGCAAGAGCTCTGTAGTGCAGCACTGACTGACTGATCTTCTCAATGGGCGTTTCTTGTTAGGTAGCCTTGTGGTTTGGAGTGTTCACTTTGCTTTGTAAGGTTGTGGCTTCTATGGCTGCTCACACCATGCACAGGAGCACCAGTGTGCAAAGTGCTGATCATAGGCACTGGTGTGCAGTGACTCAAGAGCTGGTGTGTGGTACAACATTTTGCTTTAATGAAGCTCATATTTTCTCTTTAAGTGGATTAACGAATGTAAAAATCCTGAAATTAAAGCCTTAACTTTGGTAGATACTTGATTCTATCGACACAACTATATGATGTGGCAAAGCGAGTTTGTCATCAGGCTTTCTTCTCTGCGATCACTTACCGTTCAAGATCTTTGACTTTCTGCTTTCCCCCTTACCATTTTCCCTGGCACTATTTCTGGTTTTTTCCCTTTTCCTGCCTGTTCCTCCTTTTGTGTCCACATGCCAAAAAAAAAAGGAAAAAATCAATTGGCCGAACCCTGCCAGTCGCACATATTGACTTGTCGGTAAGGGGAGGTATTTGCGCCCATTCAGAGCTTTTTGCACCTGCTGAGGCATGCAAGTCCTGTGGTGTTGCCACGACGCCCGTGCCTGGTGCTGCATTCCCAATCACAGGAACAGGCACCTCTTTCTTTCAGGCGTTTTGCTGGCTGAAAGGCCGGTTTCAGGCCCACGCAGTACAGATTTTTGGATGCCACGAGGAGGAAGAGCACGCTCAGCGCACACGCTGGCGAGGGACAGCTGGCTCGGAGAGGCGTGTTAATCACACCTGGAGGCTCAAGGTGTGCCGTCCCGGTGCTGTGCCTTGGCGAGGCTGCTGCTGACACGCATTCCTGCAGATGGTATCGTGCTGTGCCAGGGCCCCCTTCTTATCTTGCAGAGCACTGCTGCTCGGTCGGCCCAGCCCCCCCATTACACAATGAGAGACCTGATTCTTAACCATATCTAAATCAGCCATATTGCAAAGTGCAGGTAGCTGGTGACTGAAATTGCTGCAGGTTCTAGTCTCAGGAAAATTTCTACTCATACTTGTGTGCCAGTTTCATAAACCATATATTTTTAGCAAATCATCCACTTTTAAGGGTTGCAGATGAAAATCTTGCATGTATTCCTTGCTGTGGTGTTTGTGAAATTAAAAAAAAATTTGGCATAGAGCATTTACTTGTCTGACTTGTAAACTTGCGAAATAGTTGACTTCGTAAAGACCTACTTAGGAGAAAACTAAGGTTTACAATGGTCTGAATACTAATACAATACAACGCTTCCCAGGACGCTGTATAATACTTTTGGAGGACAGATGGATGTTTGAGTACAAATGTACCAGTACTTCTGTACCATTTCTGTGTTTGTTTTTTTGTTTAAGTGTTTGCTGAACTGTAGCATAAATTGTTTTAAACTGCCATATTAGAAATTAAATATTAAAAGTTAAAGTGATTTTAACAGTTTTCAGGCCATTGTAGATTACCCTTTCCTTAAAATTGATCTCACAGCTCCATGGATGTGAATTGTCATAGTTAAAAGTCTTTTCTAGCAGGCAGCACAGATTTATAAACATTCCAAACCGCAGACTGGGGGCTCATACAAATAGAAAAATGGGAAGTCTACAGAGGTTATATACACCAGAGGGCTTCTTTTTGTGTAATTTTATTATTATTATTGCTGTTGTTTTTTTTTGGTATGTCTGAGCTCACTTCTATGCAATATTCAGTTCCTCTAAATGCTTTTGGCTGAGCGAGTTAAAAACATGCAACAGGCACAAACTCTGGAGAGGAAAATTGTGTGTGTGTTGTGGGAGGGGTGATGGGGTTGAAGAGCTGAGAGGAAATGGTTGTGTAGCAGTCTGCTTTGTTTTCTGATACGTTGAGAGTGTTTGTTTGCAGAGCTGCACCTTCCTTTCTGCCTTGCATAACTACACATCTGAGTAAGCATGGGTGCCCGTCATGCCAGCTGTCTGGGCTCAGACTCTGGCTGTGTTTCTAGCCATTGTTAAGTTAGGATATAATGTTATTAACCATTCAGGTTCAACAGGAGGACTGTAATAAGAATCCTTTATATCAGTTTCATGTCATACTTGTGAAAATACTGGTATAAAGTAGTGTGGCTGTTGGTGGAATCCTCTTAATAAACAAAGGTTGCTACATAAAGTGTTACTCAGATTAAGACGTATATAAGACAGTACAGGGGAAAAGGATGGAAGATTGATTTGAGAATTGCAATGAGGCTACTGTATAGTGGAATTATAGTATTTTCATGTGTACTGTATTTATTCCATAAATAATAATATGTAGTGCAGCATTCCTTTGTATAAATGAATTGGAAAAAAATGTTTCTGGCTCTTACATCATACTCTTACAATGCAGAACAGACTGAGCATTCTGGTACAAAATATCTCCTGCATGTTCCCTGTTTCATGCGTTTATGTACCCTCAGGGGTACACAAGTGTCTTTCAGCAGGTAGAAGTATATAGAAGTGCATATGCTCTGTACAGCATAAGGTCCCACTGACGATTAAATGTGGAGACCTTGGCCTTGCATTGCTGTTCTGTGATGTATGTTAGTGTTGTGTCGCGGCCCATTTGCTTAGATGAAAGTGCTCCATAAATTCCAGTAATTTATATCAGCCTTATTTTTCCACAGGGTCTATTGCCAGTCTAAGAAGATGCTAATCAGCCTTATAGATAGCATTACTAGAAACTATGAAATCAGTGAGCTGAGATGAAAAAAGAGCAGCTACTGTGAAGTTTTTGGGTGAGCAGTACAGTGAGGGTGCTGCACAGGTCTCTGCTGATCATGTGCATCTGCTGTAGGCTTACCACTTCCTGTTTCCCTTACAGATCAACTTCCTGAAGACAGAAATGGAGAGGAAAAGCAAGATAATCAAGGACCTGCAGCAAGAGGTGAGCTGCCAGACTCGCTTTGTGGATGCAACCCAAGGCGGGTCCATTCCCCTGAGGGTACTCCTTTTCACACAGGGCTGGATTTGGTTTTACTTGCTTATATAAGTGTATTTTTTTCCATTGACTTGTGCAGAAACCTCTACTACCTGTGGCAGTGAACCTATAGTCTGCAGAAGAATTTAGGGGAACGACCACAGTCTATGGGATGGTCTACTCTTTTGGCCTCCCTTCACCTTTATACACACGTGCATCCATATAAGACATATGAATACTACATAACTCATTGTATGGGGAAATGGTCAGTTTGTCTGCTGAGCCGATGAAAACAGTCAGTAATGTTTACAGACCTCATGTAAATGAGACCGCAGGAAGTGAGCAATTATCTATGCGGTTAGGTCCAACTCGTGGAATTTTCCATGGGACTGATGAGGGCAGCTACAGTAAGCAATCAATAATTGGAATGCAAACAGAATTTCACCAGCCCCGTTGATCTCATCTGAATCCTCTGTACCTTGTACATGCTGCTGTTTCTGCACTTTCTAAAAGAAACCAGCACTGGCTGCTTGAGCCAATGAGGCCAGTATGTAATCACTAGACACATGTAAAAGTTATGTGAGGCTTCATCTTTGTTTAGTTAGAAAATTGCTTTATTGGTGTCATTTTTGCTTGGCAGTTAGACGGTATCAGTGTGTACCATACACCACAGTATATATTTAAAATGTGACGCAAGAAGTGATGGCGTAAAGGTATGGAAACCTAGAATTATTTCAAGGGCCTGTGACTGACAAGGACCCACAAACATTATAACATAGCATAACATTTAACGTAATATCTTTCATTGGGTCTAAAATCTTTAGCAGCGGCTCTCAACCAAAGTACAGACTTCTGCCCTTGAGTTTTGATTGCATATTCACTTGGTGTTACCAGAGCAAACATTTCCATCCTGGGAACCAATGTCCTGCTTCTTCTCAGACCCGTTGCCAGGCAGACTTGAAAAAACGAATGACGTGCAGGTCAGACTTGTTCTGTGCTGACTATTGTTAAGTTGAACTCCATGCGTGAGATGCACATTGAACTTTGTGAAGGCTCTCATTAACAGTCTGTATTTAATGCCATCACTCTTTCAAGTCAGGAAATGATGCAGAGACGCTGTCATTTGCAGCTGTCCCGTCATTGCTCACAGATTGCTGAGTACTTTTGATTCAAGTACAAATCAACAGGACAGGGTGCTGTAACATAATGTTAATGAACACTAGGCATGTTATATGTAATCTGGCTGTTAAATACTGAAAATAAAATAAATAAATAAAAACTTTTTTTAATTAGTAATTTCAGTTGAGTTTATCTACTAGCAGGTGCTTCTATGAAGCCAAGTTAGTGTGCAGTGCTACTGCATGCTTAAAACGGTAATTTGTTTAGTATGTATGTCATTTATAAATACAGGATGAAGGTGATGTGTACACAATTGATTTAAAGGAGCCATTTTAAAGGAGCCATTTGGAGTCACCGGTTTGAATTCCTGTACATGTCTTTGGCCTGTGGGAGGACACACAAACAGAGAGGATTCGGGCCCACAAATTATAGATAAGACCTAATAGGACTAACTAATTCCAGAACTGAAGCAAGGTGCTTTGTTGCACGGTTAAGCTTTGAGCTGATACGTGTAGCCTTGTAGTGGAAAAGATCCTTTTCCTGGAAATATAGCATTATTTAATTCAGTCATGAAAGCCCCAGGTATTGAAATTGAATTTACACTTCTTTAATAATACATCCCAAAATAACTTGAGCGAAACAGACAATTTTCCTAATCTACTCACATTTGAAGGTTATACTGCCACGCAAAATGTACGTTCAATTTGCTAAAATGCACACGAATATGAAACATAAGCAATTACACACAACATTAATACATGACGTTATGCATATTGTGTGCTGTCTGCACGCTCAGTGTCTTGCAAGACAGTACATTAGAATATACTGTAGGGGTATTGATTTTCAAAAGGTGCATTCTCAGACATGTGAGCAGCTCAGAGCATGCTTGCGTGTGCACACGAAGGTATATTTGCCATGCACACTGATCAGCATCCATGTCTTATGACCGAGTTAGATTTAGTGTGCCATGTTATTAGCGCCTAATGTGTTTCAGGTTCAGGAACACACGAGGGGTATCTTTAACAATGACACAAACTACCCCGAACAAAGCACTTGTACTGTCCAATAAATTAAAAAGAAAAGTCAACACAGAAATGTAAACTCTGGATGCTACACTGTGGTAACAGCCAGCATTATGATCTACAACTTGAAGTCCTGTGACAAATTGTGCAGGTATGTGACACAAACCCCCTTAGAGGGAGGTGAAGATGAGTTTCAAGTGCTTTTCTTACAAATTATTCATTTGCATTATAAATTCTGAAATTATTAAGTGTGAAATATTATTTAAAAGGTGTTATGTACTTGTAGGCGATGCGCAAAATGTACCGAATGCCCAACTGATGTAATATAATGCAAGTATGGCCTGGAAGTGGTGGACATGCTGCAATCACAGCAGCAGTCTGTGGCTAGGCCAAACTTAATTTCTAACACATCCTAATTTTTCACTTTTTCTTTCAAAGCAAAGCTTGTGCCTGGTGGGCTTGAGCAAACTTCATCAGGGAGTCATCAGGCAGTCTGGTTTTGTGTGAAAGTGTCAACAAAAGCAAAGTGGACAGTACCAAAATAAGCCCCAAACTTAAATCAGAAAAGAATATAAACAATGTGAGGGGAAGGAATTGTACTTAAAATACTTATTCATTTTAAGAGTACGGTACACTTATAAAGGTGGCAAATCCACCTGGGTGACTGGACTCAGTGCTCCCCCAGATGTGCTCTGTAAGTGCTGTGCCCCCCCCCCATTTCTCCAGCCTCATCTCCATGTATGGGTTTCCTATCAGAGAGTTAACCAGCGTGCCAATGAGCCCTAACACAGGCCCGTGTCACAGCTGTGTTCCTGTTACTTTACTGTCATTTTCACCTGTACTTCACACTGGGGATGCTTAATGTGTGCCATGTGAGTTCACTTTAGAGGCTATATATTTATTTATATGTTTGTTTTTGTACTGAAGGGAGGGTGAGGATATTCTTTCAGAAAGAAGAGCAGAAGAAAGTAAAAAAAGGTCCACTTTCATTGAATTAAGCTTCACTTTGAAATTGTGTGTATATGGGTTTCAGTGTTAGTTGTGGGTGTGTTTCATGCATGCACACACATACACACACACACACACACACACACACACACGTGGATGGCTTGTTGTATCTTATTTATTCAATATCAAGAAAACAATTGAGTTAATGCATAATCTTGAATGGTTCTAGAAGCCCTAATTCTGTCTAGATGCTTTTCTCCTTGCTGGAATACATTGTAAAACATCTAGTTTTCAGAAAGAAACAGAAGGAAATTAAGTTTAAAACTAAATAACTGACAAATATCACCCTGAACAAATTTTCTTCTAATTAGATTGTTGAACACTAATTATCTTCTGCTTAAATCCTTGTAGTTGTCTTTCTTTTTGTTGTTGATCAATATTAATGGAACTCATGGGCAGCCTTGCTGAGTGGCAGGGATGCTACATCACCATTAGAACAAAGGGCCGTGCATTAAACAAATGTTACCTGCAGAGTGCATAAGTGGGTGACATGGGCCTTGGGTGTCTTCCCAAGTGAGGAGCCTTCTTAACAGACTCCGAATGGCGGCCATGACAGCTTCCACATATGGTTGTTTGTTCCCACAGAACAAGAGTCTGAAGAGCAAGCTGCTGTCTGGCAACAAGCTGTGTGGCATTCATGCTGAGGAGGTAAGGGGGCAACGGGCTGGGAGCTCACTGAGGAGGCTGCGACCTTGCCAACGAGGCTGCAACCTCACCTCACAAAGGAGGTTGTGGCTTTGCCTCACTGAAGAGGCTGTGACCTTACTGAGAAGTCTACAACCTTACTGAGGAGGCTGTGAGCTCACTTCAGTGAGAAAGCTGTGAGCTCACCTCAGTGAGGAGGCTGTGAGCTCACCTCAGTGAGAAAGCTGTGAGCTCACTTCAGTGAGAAAGCTGTGAGCTCACCTCAGTGAGGAGGCTGTGAGCTCACTTCAGTGAGAAAGCTAAGAGCTCACCTCAGTGAGGAGGCTGTGAGCTCACCTCAGTGAGAAAGCTGTGAGCTCACTTCAGTGAGAAAGCTGTGAGCTCACCTCAGTGAGGAGGCTGTGAGCTCACTTCAGTGAGAAAGC
>JABJVR010003714.1:0-15607 GCA_025773905.1 Chitala chitala
TAAAACCTAACTAACCAACCACACTTGGGCCCACAAATTTAAAAAAAATTAAAAAAAAAAAAAAAAAAAAAAAAAAAAAAAAAACTTTAAACCACACTTTATCGCTTGCCATCTGCCACTCTTTCGTCAGTCAGATGGTTTCGCTTCTCAGTACCAGTGAGGGGTGAGAGCCACAGTGAGATCTGACGTATTTGCCTGGGTGTTTTATGAGCCAGGGCAAAACTGAGCCACTACCGTAAGCCATTCAAAGTGGAGATGATTAGGACATTTTACCAACAAACAAACAACATCACCAGGCCACTAACATCCAGATAGCAAAGCAGGCATAAACCCCTGCAGAAAAAAAAACTCATATATTCATACTTTTCCAGACTCACAGCTTTCCCGGAGACAAAGGAAGAAAAAAGCCCAGAAACTCAGGGACTCGTTAAAGAGTCTTCTTGAAAACGTCCTTTAAAGTGTTGGGTAAACTGTTGAGAACAGGCAACGTAACTGCTGTAGTGGAGAAATCCCGCTGTTACGTTCACATGGTTATTATAGAGGCCGACTGAAATTCGGTTTCGGCGCCGAAAGATGGCAAATGACGTCTTTCAGGTGTCGTTTCGGTTTCGGCCGAAATTGATACAGATTTTCTGTCGTCAACCGAATGTCTATTTTTATAATGTTACAGTAGCGCTGTTTGTTACTCCGACTCTGACTGTGGGCCGGCAGTCGGCACTGGTCAGTTAGAATGTTACAGTAGCGCTGTGTGTCACTCCGACTCTGACTGTGGGTCAGCAGTTGGCGCTGGGCAGTCCAAAGGATGTTCATTCACTCATTGGTGTCCTGCTTTAGTTTATATGCGTGTTGTTACTGAAATTCGTCTGACAATATTGATACTGAGCTTTAGCCTGTTGTCGTAATTACAGCAGTATCTTACGTATAAGCAGAACTTGTCTGTTATTTAATAGTTCTATAGCGAACTGGTGAGAATTAACCAATTAAAATACTTGTCTGCACCACCGACCAGTGTGGCCAGTGAACAGCTGTTTAGTGCAGCAGGACAGTTGTAAGCAACTTGCTGGGCGAGAATGCAGGAAAACTGTTGTTTCTTAACTACAATATTTGTTTCTTTGGATTTAATTACTAATTAACAGTATTGATGTTCATAAATTGTTAATAGTGATGTTAACAGTTAATGATGTTAATGGTTAGTGATTGTTAATGGTTAGTTCTTTATTAATAAAAGTGGCATAGCATCATGGCATATTTCATAAATCGTGTTTTTTTTTTTTTTTGGTGATATATCTGTCGGCTTCAGCGAAAGTGTAGTTAAACTTTCGGTTTCAGTTTCGGTTTCGGCCGAAAGTCAATTTGTAACTTTCGGTTTCGGCTGAAACCAAAAAATCAATTTCGGTCAGCCTCTAATGGTTAATATTGTAAAAACACAAGTGTATGTAAGACAGAGTGGCTGAGGCAGCTATGGCCCTGGACCGGTCTCTATGGATACTAACAAACCTGACAGCAGTTAGCAGCTAGCCTGAGAGAATGTTCATCCCCTGCATCACAGTGCCGTGTCAAGGCATCAAAATAACATACACTGATAACATGCAAACATTTCCTGACTGATAACAAAGCACCATTAGCACCAAAACAGAGACCTGATACTACTGTAAAGCCCCGTGGGCATCCAATGACCTCATATCAACATACATACTAATTTACAGACCAATTGGAAATATTTTGAAGGCCAAAATAATTTGCAAAACATTTGTACTGACCAATTTTTATTGGTTCTCAGTGCATTTTATTTATAATTGTACTAAACTCACACATGTGCACACACGCACACGCACACGCACACCATCTATCACGGTTTAGTGCAAATGGCCTGCAAGTCAGAAATAAACCAGAAAAAACGCAGGAAGGAGAACACATCGTCATCCCAGGACCTCCAGGCCGTAATTAAATTAATTTTACCACGCTACTTCTGTGTACTGAATATACCTGAAAGGCAGGTCCTTTGAACCTAGATAACTATAAATTCCATATTTTCCCAGAACACTCATATCCAGAAGAAGAAGAAAAAAAAAAAACACTTGAAACTATCAGAAACTGTTATGGCCGGTGGGAAATTACATCAGTTATTCCTCCCAATGAAATTTCAGGCAAATAAAAAAATATTAATAATGAAATCCTACACACGACAGTAGTCAACTGAAGTATTACTATTATTACCGTAACTAAAGCAGTAACACAACTGTACACAAAAGATTTTTGAGAGACAGTTTGCATTTTTATTTGCATTTTGCTCACAATATATGTAATAAAGTATACCGTCCATTTTATTTATATAATGGTAGATGTGTCTGCTAATTTAGCAGACACATCTGGAATTAGTCTTTTGACTTACTCTTCCAACTCAGACCAAACAGCAAACACCATGTCAATGTGCCTGCTGTGGTGTTATTTTGGGAAATAATAATTTGGAGTTTTAATAAAGTAAAAAAAATACAACACAACACCAACAGCTAATTCGATTAAACCGTACTATTGCCAACTGCTCTGCCTCTGTTCTCGCGTTCCTCTTGGTGCCGGATACTGCTGTGCACCCCAAGTTATGCTGTTATAACGCAACAGTTCTGCGTACCTTCCATTTAAATTGAATTTAAAAAATGACACTGTCTTGCTTCAAAAATTAAACATGCCTTGCACTCCAGAAGTGGAAACCACACAGTCAATCACAAACTCTAACGTGTTTGAGGGTGGAGTCCAGCTCCATTTGACCCTGGTCCTGAGCAGAACTGGTCTACACCTGTTTTCAGCCCCGCAATAGTTGCATGGGGGTGCACATACCCTTGGGCAGCCCCACAATTTGTGCAGATGCAAACGTGGCATTACTAAGCTCCTTACCTGCCCTAGCAGGCAAGAGCTGCCCCACAGCCTCCCACCACGACAGAACAGAGACAGCACACGAGCCCTGTCCTGACACCAACGACCCACCCGGATTTCCAACAGACAGGACCTCACGCTTTCTCACGACATTCTGCTAAAAAGTGAGGGCTGCGACCCGTACAGATTCACAACACCATGTATCAAAACAGAGATCCAAGCACCCGCCAGTCCGTGCAAATGGAAAAACGGAGAGTCCCACGACAGACTCTCTGCACTGGGGAAAAAAAAGTACTATGGCTGTTCTTGAACTGATGACAATAAGTTCAGAAAGATCTAATTGGTCAAGCCTCCGGGCAGTTGGGTACACACACCCTTGGGCAGTCACTTCAAGAAAAGATTCTAGTGATTTGTTCCAAAGTGTTCACAGGCCCCTGGGTTGGTACCAAAATCTTACACTACAGCATATGGATTCCTGTGAATATGCAACTCTGCCATCTGGCTGGCCTGGAAAGACCAGGCTAGAAGGAAGAAGATAGAATATCTGCACATTCTTTTATACCAACCCTTGTATATGAAATAGAAAATAACAGTTCAATAAGCCATCACTGTTACTAGGCTCCTGTAGCTACACATGTACTCATAAATAGGGATGTCTCCCCCCAAGCTCATTACTGGAAAATGGATCGGTGCTGGCAGGTGCTCAGTGTACTGCTTTATTCTTTCACTGAAATCAGAACAGAGAAGAAGGGTAGACGGATTTGACTTGGTTCCTAAACACTGCACAATTCTATTATAGTGCTTGGTAGTCCTGTAATACATGCAGGTCTTCCTGTAGTGCAGTAATTATTAAACAGCCATAGTGCTGGAACAGAATCCAGTTCAGTCTAGGAAATTATTACTTAAAATTGTTTCAACTGGATGTTAAGGGTTCCAGTTCTGCATGTTAAGTCAGGTCTTCTGGAAGTGATAGTGGTATTTACATAAATATTAATACTGTACATTAAAAACATAAATTAATCAACTGCATTAAATACATATATGGGTTATTCAAAAAGCACTGGTTCGTAAAACTGACCCTGTGGCAAGTGTGCGGTTTGAATATTCCATGGTTTTATACTGGTCTGTACTTCAGGTAAAATACACAAGGTTTGCACACGAAGATTTCCCTAAATTATAAACAATCACGAACTGGCACACACTTTAAGGAATTCAAAGAACTGCCGCCTAATAAATAAAACTGACGATAAAAACGAACCGAAAAAAAATCCAACGCAATATATAACATCGGTCACTGCTACTACATTTCTTATGGTTACGTACATCGTGCCTCTCAATCAAACAAAAATAAGGAAGGGTTTAAAGTAAAAAGCCTCAACAGGAAACGATGCCAAAAGCAAGTGGACATTCCGTACAACATCAATTAATTTCTTCTGTTGGTGCATGCACAAGACGTGCAATTTAAAAGAGCAATTAACGTCGTTAATGGGACTGTTCCAACATTACGTTTGGTGTGACAGTTCAGGTCAGTATTTGCACCGATTGCGAATCAATCAAACAAGTACTTGATCTCATAGCACTGCCATATACCGACCTTCTACACGCATTTTGAAACACTGCTGAGCGCAGATCGTTTTGAAGATCAAACGGTACTAATGGAATGCGACTTCCGTGGTGCAACAATGTTTCAGTTTTACCGCGACGGGGCGTCACCCTCTTCCAGCCTACATCCAGCTGACACCGTCGTAACTACTTAGGAAAAATAACTGAACAGCAACATCTGAGCGTACAACTCAGAACGGGAGATGGCGAGATTACACCTCTCTTATGGAAACATCACTTACTCACACTGCTTCCCATCGGTTCATATTTAGCGTTTTATAAGTTTACAGACTTTAAAAACTACAGATTTAGTGTTAAAATTAACCTAGAGTGACGATTCTGTATCCAGTTCATCTTAAAATGCATACACAGTAATCGAAACTGAGTGCATGATGTGGAAAGCGAGCACAGTAAAATTAACGATCGGAATAAAAAGGTGTGCCCTATTCTACATATGTTGTAGCCAGTAGTATTATTATTCCACTCCAGTAATTTATTTTGCTCGCTGCAGACATCCACAACAAGATGTGTGCAAACCTTAAATATGTGCAGCTCTTTAGTTAACAGTACTGGGGTCGGATGAGGGCAAACCACAACATTTACTTACAAGATCAGCGACGATCCCCTAATTTACAGGAACGGTTCAATCCTCCAGAGACAGAGAAGCTCTGTTCAGCTAGCAAACTCGGTAGAAAATAAAATCACACAATATTTCGGCTCCTTTTCGATACACCGCACATACACAACCGTCGATCGTCTACAAATCTCAAGTCTGCTGCTTTGCAAATCAGTCAACAAAATTTCCTAGTGACTGAACATTTACTCATCGCTCTCGGTGAGGTCAAAATGTAATGAACAATGTGCAACGAAGAGAGAGAGAAAGAACACTGCAACCCACGCCCAACCTCAAGCGAAAGGCCCGCCCCTGCTCACACTGCATCTCAATATCCATGTTGCATGGCTGAACGCAGTTGCAGCCGGCATCGCTGGGCGGTATATTTCCATAGAAATGTATGAGGTCGATAGACGAGGAAATCAGAATCACATTTCATTACACAGGCGTAATGTTGCACAATTATTTTTTACACATACTGTCAATTTTTACTGATGCCGAGGGGACGCAATTCTTTCTGTCATTTTCTTATTATTCCCGCGGGGTGAGTGCAGTTCCAGAGTTTCTAAAATCCCGCTGATAATTGCCTATAAAGAATCCAATCCAAATTGCAGCTACGTTTGCAGTTGGTAACTGCAATGAAGCATTGTGAGTTTAATAATTAAACATCTATTGTTATGTGAACGCCTATTTACTAGGCGATTCGTACAAGTTCAGGACTGGCAGCTGAAGGAAGGTAACGGTTTTAAAATGCATTCATTTAAAAAAGGTACTTAATATACAGTTTTTAACGTGATGGATGATGTCTAGGCTAAGGCTTGGAGAAACATCTGCCATGCAGTCCGTAATCAGTGTTGATGTGTTAGACAGCTGTGTCCGCTCAGAGCTGCGCTCTTTCTCAGATGATTTTATTCGGATACACGCCGGGCCTAACTGAATCGAACAGGACATGCTGATTTGTAGCTGACCTACTTTCAGCACTGTGCGACTCGCTGATAAATAACTTCACCTACTGCCCAACATGTAAATACTTGGCAAAGTACTCTTCAACGTCGTTATATTGACGTAAAACATAAAAACATGACATCAATTTTTAGAAACAAGCACGGAGTTCGGGTGAAATGTGTATCGCGTTTCAAAAGACGACTTCTGTGGAACTGCAGTCCTGTGTTTGAAAGCTGATAAAATAGATTGTTTAGCAAAAAAAACAAAAAAAAAAAAAAAACTGTGAACTGTGCAATCAAAAACCTGTACCCCAATGAGGACCGGTAAAAACCAAATAATCTGCTGTAGAATCTAGAAACCTGTAGAATTTCCAATTTTAGAAGAAGGCTACGCAGGCAGTATGGAGACGCAACGTGACTTAAAAATTAATATAAGAATACATGTTTGGAATATATAAATACATGTTATTTATTAATTCATGTATTCTGCAGATTCAAAAACTATATTGTTGTCCTTCAGGCGACCTACCCCGACTCATTACCAACTGAGTGGCTTTGAAGTCGCATGCCATGAGTGCATGTCTACATTTTGTGTGTTGGCTGTTTTGTTAGTATCACAGTATGAAGTTTCATGTTTGAGAGAGATTACATAGTCCTGTGTTTGAAAAGTCAATAGCAAACATCAGATCTTTATAAACCCACACAACGATGTCATTAATGCACTTATACCTGTACTTTGTTTTTGTTCATTAATGACGTCATTGTGTGGGTCCATAAAAGTTGAATTCCTTTTATTTAGATTTGAAACTTGGGAATAGTTTTGTCCAATATGTCCAAACTGCTTAAGCTGTTAGAACAGGTTATTAAATGTATTGTTTCTGTGAAAAAAAAAAAAGTAAACCTGTACCAGGTTTCCACTTACAAATCCGCTTGAATAAAGGTGAACATCTTTGGTGAAGACTGAGCATAAATGAAATTCATGATTTTAATTCTAATGAACGTCAAAATAGTTCACAAAGCAGGCGAGGGTCCTTCTGTTTGTCTGCATGCACAGAGAGATAAACCAGCGGACATGTTTTTTTGTGAGGGACATTGAAGGTGATTTTCTGTGATGGCTATTACAAGAAGTAGCTTTACTGAGCACGGCACTTCAGACACCCCTTATCTGACCATTATTCAGGCCCTTGGAGATCTGTCGCCTTGTTATTTCAAGAGTACCAGTGGTGCATATTGTCGCTATGGTAACCCAAGACCATAGAGAGGCAACAAAAGTTTCATCTTGTATATCTTAAATTTTCAGATGGACAGTATCTGCATTATGACACCACACTTAATGAACGTGTGCCACACATAAATTAATAATTCAGTGTAATATTTGTTTGTAATACATTTAAAATGCTATGGTTACAATATCGAATACAAATAGGCAAGGAAACAATTTCCTCAACTAGCCAGGAGGTGGCAGTATACTCTATGGATTGCAAATCTGCAAACCGTCAAGGTAATGCGACATTTGCAGTGATTTCTTTTTGCTGAAGTGAGTCGCCCACTGAGACGACGGAGCTGAGAAAGTGCGGGGAGGGCATGAGGTCTGCACACACAAACCCGCGATCGGAACTGAACACGCTGACCGCGTAGTGGGAGGTGTTGGCGCCACCTACCGAGTCGCCGTCCTGTTAGCAAACTGCCTGACTATAATTTAAATGTAAAAGGAATGTGGATTTGAAGCAACGACTCAAGGAAAAAACAGTTACATACAGTATTGTAACAAAAAGTAGTTATTGTTTCAATGTGAGTTACAGTTCTTCCCATAAGGTTACATAACCCAGACACAATCTTGACACATTTGTGTAAATTTGTGTAACTTCAGTAATTGTATTTAATTGAATAGACGTTCGATTCTGTGATGGATGTTTTATATATTGTGCCTCGGGTATGTACTGTTTACTGTTTACTTGATTCAACATTCTTTTTTTCCCCAGTAGCATTTGCTTTCATTTGCATTTCGAATAAAGAATGAAATGGGACAGTACGGCAAAATAATGTACAAAAAAGATAAAATGTAAATTTGCACATAGATTATTGTATCACCAAGTCCCCATTACCACTTTAAGTGAAATTAATGTCAGAATTTCAGTGATTGTTATGTTTTCATTCCAGACAAGGTATTTACACTAATTTCCAGTATTTACTACACTGCTTGTATTAATAGTTTTTATGTGCCAAACTAAATATCAGATATATACAGTAGATTATCTATAGCTGTATAAACATGTATGGTAAAAACAGGGTTATGTGTTCATGATGAAGTTTCACCTAATGATAAAACAGGAATACAAAACCGTGCGGAGCAGATGCTGCTGAAATGCGCATGCAGAAAATGTGTGTGTGACTCCCTAGGCCCTCGTTAAGCACTGTCCTCTATAATGAAAATGATAATGAGCCTGCCTCCTCAGCACTGCTGCAGAAGGGTCATATTTAATCAAGCTTCTATTGCTCAGCTGCTTGGACAGAAGATCTAGGGCATGGATTCACAACAAAGGCCAGCTTGTGGGTTCTTACTGCAGAATTAAAATATTCCCAAAGTGAAAGATATAAAACCATGTACAGAGTGTGCATGTTTGATGTATACATGTGTGTTTCTCTTTGATTTTACAGGGACAGACAGTACGGTACTACTCTAGCATGTTACTGTTATGTTCCCATAGATGCTCACATTTGTGTACTGTTAGCAGTTCACAACACCTGTGTGCCATTTCAATTAGATTAGATTACATTACATTACATTCCTTTATTCTCATTGTAAAGAAATACAATGAGATTCAAGGCACCGGTGAAGATGGGACTCACTCAAAATTGTATAAAAGATAGAAAATAATAAGAAATAAATTAGCTAACATAGCAAATACACACACACACACACACACACACACACACAAGGTAAATACACGGATATTTCACATGCACGCACACACACACTCATGTAAGAACATGTTTGTAAACATATATTGCATGTAAATCGCACATATTAAACTTAATTTGTTGTTCCTATACATAAATTCATGCCTCCTGATCATGACTGTCCTTTCCTCTGGTGTTGGCTGGGATAGGATGCAGATATATCATGTCCTTCTGTATAAAGCATACTATACATGGTGGCTTAATGGGCAGAACATCAGGCTGGGATGTGGAAGTCACCAGGTGTGTGCGTGAGCAAGAGTTTCAGCACTAGCCCCCTGGGTGCCCAAAAACACTCCCCAGGGGATGGTTAAATGCAGAGAACAAATTTCCAAGAGTTGTGGTATTCATACGGGATTTATAAAATGAATAAACAATAATGAATATTAATATACATTTACAACTTTTATAAATAAGAATTTGGTGAGCAGTGTAGGGATATCAAGGAGACAGAGACATGGACACAGCATTACTGACTGTGTTTGTGATATGAAAGAGAATGAAATTTTGGGATCGTGGTGACCTGATGAGGTTAAGTGTACTTGTGTTCTCCATTCTGAATAAAGTGCAGCCATTCTGTCATGTGACTTTTTTGTGCAGACACAAGTGTGGGTGCTGTTCATTGGTCAAATCCTTTGAAAAAGCAGCAGTCTCCAAGGTGACAGACAGAGAGTGACTCCACTTCACTTATTTCCTCTTTCTCAGATCATAATGACTGAGACAGAACTAAGCCACATCAGGCCAGAACCTCTTCTTGCTTTCTTTTAGCTTGTTCACATGAAACCCTGAATTCAGTTTTTGTATATATGTATGTATGTATGTATGTATGTGTGTGTGTGTGTGTGTGTGTTGGATTTCCTCTCCTATTTACATTTTTAGCTGTTATTCATGTTTTGAAGAACCACTATTTGGAAAAATTGTACGCAGCAATAATTAGAGGTAAGTATTGTTTGTTTTGGACAGCTGTTTGTAGCTGATATTAGCTGTGTTTGAGGAGGAAGGTGACATCAGATCAGTCACTGCAAAAGGAAAAAGTCTGAGAGAATCTGTATAGTTGGTTATTAGTTATAGAGAAAAGTAATTGTTACAATGTTGACAGCCTTGCACTTCATGATAAAATAGCTAACAATACCATTAATTGGCATAAAGTTTTTTGAGCATCCAAAGACTTTTTACAAATATACAATGCGTTCTGTGTTCACAATTTGGGTTATTGTTTATCATTTGTTTTCTTGAATACCAGTTACTGAAATGCGGCACTGCATTTAAACAGGTCTGGTGAGCATCAGAGGAAACTAGCAACCATGTTGCCACAAATTGCTTGCACTGTGTGAAGGTAATAAAATGTGCACACATGTTTTTGTCTCAGGAATACAACCTCAGGTCTGCTGGTGACACGTGCAAAAATTCTAAAGTGAAGCAGCGACAAAAATGTGCAAAACTGTAGAGCACATAATGGGATGGAAAATACACGCAGATAACAAGAACCACAACTGAAATATGGAAATGCGAACAGACGAGTCGCAATTATGCAGAGCAGATTCTGCGGTAAAGAAAGAGAGGCTTGAAATAAATTATGTCCGTACTTGCAAACGGAGCGCTTCAGAGAACAAAGCCGTCCTTATGCTGTAAACGATCTGTCATTGTAAGTGCTCCTCTCCGCACAACAGGTAACTTTTCCTGTCTTGTTCGTTTTTGAGGTGACGGATGCCTGTGAAAGGTGAGCTCACAATAGGAGATCTAACAGTACAGGGAACAGGTTTCTACTCGTTCCATGAGTGATTATAAATAAAGCCTGAGTTCTAGACCTGAAGCGCTACAGTTTAAGTGGCCCTGGGCTGCAAGGCTCTGAATAGCTCTTCTGGGGTGTTTGCTGGCATTATCAAGGCTTTGTAACATGACAGCGATGCTTTTTAAAGCCCCTACAGCTGAGGGGGGTCTGAGAATGAATTTAAATGTCATTAGAACCTATTTTTAATCAATTTGAAGTCAAACATCTTTTCCTGAACAAAGGCTAAATGTGATTGACACCTTGTCTGTGCATACTGCGTTCTGTGCTGAAGGACCCCAAAAGTTTAAACGCAATGACACCCACATCTGATCTGTTTCCTAGACAACATCTTAGAATGTCCAATCAGTGCATGCATTAGAAGAACGGCCAACAGAAGTAAATCACTCTTGTTTTTGCAAAAGCCGATTCTGCCACCGTAGCTCATTTAGACTGCAATGTGCACTGTAATAAGCATGTTAGGACAGCAATTACCTGCGTGGCTTCAGAGCAAAGGTCAATTACAGCACATACACAAAACTCTTGTTTGCATTATCATTGTACAAGTTATAGTAAAAATAGTGCCATTTGATCAAATCAGAAGTGAGACAATATCCAGCTGTAAAGATGACTAATTTGAACCAGACAGACGTCAATGAGTTTAAATTTAGTCACAGCTCCTTACAAGCTCAGTGCATTTGTATGTTACAAACTAAGATTCCCTAATTATTATTTTAACATTTCATTTATAATTTAGTTACATAAGTAACTAAATAGTTATAATTATTTAGTTATAAGTTTACTTACTACAATATTTGCGTGTAAATTATATACATGCTACAAGAGTACTGTACAACAAGAGATACTCACTACTTGATAAAATAAATAAATTTAGGCTGTTTTGTTGTAAGTCAACATCTTGAATGATAAGTCAGTCTCATAAAAACTGTTACATGAGATTGATGCTATTTTGAGTGAAAGTCTTCTATTAACTGTTTTATGAGGGCTCTGTAAATGAATAGGCTTTTTACCTCAGACTTCAGATTCAAGTAAAAATAAGATGAGAAGCACAGAGAAATGTCTCTTAGGTGTTTTTTTTGTAAGAAATGTCATTGCTCCATGGATCTTACATTTAGGCTCTCTCCATATTGGAGAGAGATGTGATGTCTGCTTCCTCCACGTCTGAAATGTGGAGACTGTGGGTGTGCTATGGGTGGTGGGTGGGTGGTGGTGGGGGATTCTACAGCTGTTGCCGGCTTTCTGACTCATGTCTGTGATTCAATGGTATTCAGAAGCCCAGGTCTGAAGTACACCTGGAAAGGTCAGTTGGTTCTCTCTTAGGTCTGCCATTTCTCTCTTGGTCCATGCTGTTTGCAAGAGAGATGCATTAAGACAAAAGGCAAGCACACACTCCTGTATGATAAAAAATAAAGATAAAAAAATTGCTTTGAAGGCACAGAAGAACAGCCTTAAAAGGAGATGGCCAAGGGTATTCAGGGGACCCAGATCATGCGAAGGGATTTGAAAGGGAGAGAGAGAGCAAGGGAGAGGAAGGAAGAGAGAGGGACAGGGGAAGAGAGAGAGAGGGACAGGGGAACGGAGAGGGGGACAGGGGAATAGAGAGAGGGACAGGTGAAGGGAGAGAGGGACAAGGGAAGGGAGAGAGGGATGGGAAGAGAGCGAGAGGGACAGGTGAAGGGAGAGAGGGACAGGGGAAGGGAGAGAGGGACGGGAAGAGAGTGAGAGGGACAGGGGAAGGGAGAGAGGGACGGGGAGAGAGCGAGAGGGACAGGGGAAGGGAGAGAGGGACGGGAAGAGAGCGAGAGGGACAGGGGAAGGGAGAGAGGGGAGGTTGCAGAGAAACAGTGAGTGACAGGAAGATTCTAATCACTTTCTTCTCCAGTGCTCCTTTGAGAACACAGCGAGGGCTACACTTTCAGAGTGTCACTTCTCTTTCCTTGTTCTTTTCTCTAACAGGTCTTTGTCTTACATTACAGCCACTTGAGACTTCTGAACCCTACCTTCTCGGAGTGGTCTGCTTTTAAACTTTTCTGTTTTTCCCTAACCTGCACATTTGGCTGAATCCAGTCTTCCTTGAGAGGGACGTGACCTGTGGAAGGAGGGAATCCTGTAGCCGGTGAGTAAAGACATGTGTTTGTGGAGCTCTATGCACTGGTCAAATGTTCTTGGTACTGCTTGGCCAAATGTTTTTTGGGTTTAAACAGCCCTAACAGACTGAAACATTCCCAACACTGGCTGTTTCCTGCAAGCTCTTTGTTTTAAACTCTCAGTATCTCACACAATATTTTGACATAAAGTTAACTTCACCAATAACTCTGTTATTAAGTTTTGATTTTATTCTAAAGTATAAAAATTTGATTGAAATTACATATGAAATTGATTTCAGAGTGTATAAATACTTATAAAGACATATGAATGATATGAATGAGCTTAAAAAAATTTAAATGTAATTAACGCTTAATATGTAGCAGATATAATTTTTATGATGCTTTCATGTGTGTACGGTTTACGACTGTATAAGAATGCTCGTAGAGGAGTGAGTAAATGAGTTTACATGCATTATTCTATATGTCATTAAGAAGTGAACAATGAATTTGATTTTCACTTTGCTTAAATGGTGTGAGTATTGTATAAATATTTTTATGAGGTTGCTATGATGTAAGATGGTAGAGTTATATACAGGGATGATCAGAGATGAACTGGGTTGATGTGTAAAAGTACAGCATGATGAAGTTTCGTCTCATGGCAGAATATACTGGGATAAAAAAGAAAAACAATGACCACAGCTTTCCATCAGTGTTGTGGAGTTTTACAGTTTAATATTTCAGAATTCCTTTTATATGATATTGACAGGTGTCTTTCCTTTGAGCCTACATCATTTTTGTGTTAGAAATGTATGCGTAATAAATGATTAATTGCTTAGTCTTGGGATGCAGTTTTTACAAGCTGGTTCCACTCCAGAGACCAGTGGGACAATCTGGAAAAGGGGTCTAATGTCCAATAAGGGGCTCGTGTCCTTGATGTCTCCTCTATCGATATAGAGCTGGATTCCTAAGTCAGGAAATAAATGCCTTCAGCAGCATTTTATATGCTCATAAAGACATTTCTGCTGCCCTTGATTTGTCTGAGCTTTCGGGAACCTCGAACCCTAGCTTGATTTCTTTCACCGCATCACCAGTAGTTACTCTGCCTACACACACTAAAAATACTGGGGAATTTTGTCATTCATGGCCGACACAGAAATGCTTTGGCATCATTTCTGTACTTTTGTTCTTCTTTGTTGTTGAAAAAAATCTGAAAAATGCTCCTCTGCATCCTCCCCGTGAAATGAAAAATAAAACATTTTAGAAATGTGTCATTAATGGCAACAAGGATATAAATAACATTAAACCAATGGTAATTACAGCAGTAATAACAATAACTCTCATTATAGATTTTTGGCTGTCATTGTCCCTGAACTTTTTATGGATGTTGATAGGTGTCCCTTAAAAATATTCTTTCAATCAATGCAGTTGCTCTGTGGTTATAAACTGTCATAACTAAGGTGATGTATTCAGCAAGTCAGCAGCAGGTCTGGCGCTGCGGCATTCCCATTAAAGCATAGCAGCTGGCACACTGAGCACTGGCTGGTAGTGCCTGCTTCACAAATAAATCCATGCATGTTTTTGTTTTGTGATGTCTGGGTTTACACCAGCCCTCAAGGCCGGTCCCATCTGAAGCGAACATGGAGAGGTGCAGAAGGTGGTTTGGGCCCAGGAGCTCGTTGTGGAAAGGGTCCTGGTTGAAACCACGGACGTGTTTTATTTCCTCCCTTACCATATGGCCTGGCAATAAGGCATGAATACAGCCACAACAAACCCTGTTTAACTAATGGGACATTTCTCTAGCTTCTTCTGTCAGTAAACAGTTTGGGTCAAGTGGTTCTGAGGGGAATGAAGGGTCACTAGACAAGTGTCTTCTGGACCTGACTCAGCCCCAGCCCATATGGATGTTGGGTTCTGCTGAGCTGAAGCCACATATTCCTTGGCAGAGAATGAACAAACAGGATGGCTTTGTTTGGGACATGTAATGACAGAGGCAGTGTCCTGTGGCTGCCTCCTTGGCCTCTTGCTATATATTTATATGTACAAAACAAATGTCATTTAGCTAGAGGAAATAGCCTCATTCCTGTAGTGAAGCGCACACACACACACACACACACACACACACACACACAGGAATGCACAAACTTCCTTTGTAAACAAACCGAGTGGAATGTATAACCAAGAGCTTTGTATCTTGGCAATCTCAGGACAACACATTAAGACATATTGTTTGCTTGTTCTGTATCATGTGTCCGAATCCCACCTGTTTTCGTTCAATTTTTCTCTTTTATACAGATGCGTTTTTTAAGCCAAGCTAAAGCTTGATAAAGAACAATGAATCTGTAGCAAAGTTTTCTTTAAGCCAAATCCCTGCAAATATTTCACTGATTTATTTTACACTGAAAGCCTTTCATGTAGGAAAAAATGAAGGCATTGTTTCGGACGCCTCAGAGTGAAACCTCTCCTTTTTCCTGCATCTTTCCACACTTGAGGGACTTGCCATATCTCTTGGATTTTGCCGATCCGGTCTTTCATGTGTGGCTGTATGCACGTGAACAGCCCCTCTGACTAACCGCACCCCCTGGCACCAACAGAACAGATGTGGTCATTATAAGTGGACACAGCAGACACACTTGTGGGGGGTGGTCACATCATCTCAGCAGGATCTAAGTACGTACACACACACACACACACACACACACACACACACACACACACACACACACACACACACACACACACACAA
>JABJVR010003715.1:0-15607 GCA_025773905.1 Chitala chitala
GTGCGGCTGGTGAGCTTGCCGTGGGGGGTGCTTTTGCTCTCATCTTGTCGCTGTTTTTTGGCGCTCCCCCCCCCCCCCCCAACCTCTTCTCAGCTTGTTAGTGGATAGGAAGCTGAGCTCTGGGGCCCCAGAGGCAACGGCGTGAAGGTGACATCTATCACTCGGAGCGCCGCCGCCGTGCTATAAATAAGACTGCCAGGCTCCCTGCAGCCCTCGCCGTGACAGCTCCGCGAGGGAGTGGAGCAGCCTGGGAGAATCGCAGCCCCCCCCTCCCCACCCCGCGCCTCTTTTTTGCCGCTGTCACTTCCAGAGAGGTCTTAATTATACTGGTGTGGCAGCTTCTCCCTGAGCAGCCGTCGGTGGGGGCCATGCCACCCTCCCTCCCTTACTCCCGCCAGGCTCTGATACTGCCTGACACTTCAGTGTGGACACACACAGAAACACACACGCGCACGCGCCAAGACAGACGGAAACATAACATAACGAGCACAACATCTTGCTTCTTATCTCTTTCTGTAATGGCATTACAGGTATTTCACAGCCTTCAGAAAGGCTTTTATTTTCTGTTTTATTTTTTTATGTACGTTATTTTTGCTGTATTGTGGCTCCAGACTAATGGTTTTTTTGCTTTCATCATTTTGGTTCCCAACAATGCTCCGCATTGAAGTTAAATTATCACAAATTGCCGATAGTCAGTGCCATTTGGGACGCTGTTAGATCTGAACGAGATTGCAGCTCACCTGAGCTCAGTGATTTGGTAGTACAGATTTTCGGTCCTGACCCACATCCTGGGTACCAACTGTGAAGTAAGGTATGTGGGAGTCCCTTTTTAACACTGCCTGGGAAAAATAACGAGTGTGAAAAGGCAGGCCCGTGTTGCTGTCCCTTCACTAACAGGTGCATCTCTCTAACCCCTTATTGGAACAGTGGCTCAGCGGATAACATTACCTGGGTTGGGTTTCTGTAGCTGGCTCAGCCATGGTACCTGTACGCTGTCTGAAGGGCAGAGGGGAATTTGAGACATGTCCCAGGGGAATGCGGCTGTGGAACCGGCTGTGGAATTCCTTCACATTTTGGACCACCGCTTCAGTGGGACTGCTTTTGGTGTTCTTTGTTATTTCTGTACACCAAACAGAGACTGCCTCTCCATGTCGGTCTTTGGAGTATGCCAGACTAGAAAAACCTCCTTTTCCTAAAACCTCCTTCCTTTGCGCTTCTTTTTTTAGCAGTGTAACTGCTTTAAGATAACCGCAGTTTTGTTTCAAGTAGGATAAATGGAAAATGCAGTGGAATACAATGCTGCACATTGCAGGTGTGTGTAGCTGTGCTGTCAGCTCAAATGTATTAGCCTGCATTTGAAATAGGATCAGACCCACGGTGTGTGCAAACATCTTACATACCACCCTAACCAACCAACCAACCATATTTGCCCCCCCCCACCCCATACTGTATTTTTTAAGTCCACTGTGGAAACTGCGGGAAATAACATCGCATTTCTTGCATTTTGCCTCCAGGCTTCCCATTAAGATTTGTGCATTGAAGACACTGATGCCTTTTTTTTTTCCTGTTGTGTGGGGCTGACGTGTTTTGTTTGGAGACATGAATGCTAAGTACACCTTTGAAATATGGCACCAAAACTCCTGCAGCATTGCGCCTCTCAGACGATACCGGAGCATCTGTTGCTTTGCTTTGAATTCTTGGCGTGCCCACGTGCAGTGATAACCATGGCTCTGTAATTTCCCGTTCTGTCAAATCTTTCACATTCCAGCTCATAGTGGGCCTTTCTTATGTGCAGATGGAAATCAGCCCCACGGTTTTAAACTGCCACTCTTGCATCAGCTGTAACAGCCTTGTACTTTTTTAAAATGCATTGTGTGCCATGTTTCCAGCGTTATTACACTGATGTTGCACAATTGCTGCTATAAAACGTGCTGTGTATTGTCGTCGTGTGTTAATGTAAAGCAAGTCATCACTAACGTTCTGTCAAGGTAATTACCTCTCATCTTTTGCACTTGTCAAAGCACAGGTTCCTGTCTGCCCAAACTGCTCGTAAGCAGACTTACTGTTTTAGACCATCAGAAGCTATTTGGGTAGGGAACAAGTAAGGTCTTCTGGTCTACAGGAGATTTAGAAGCGAATGTTAACAGCATTGACTTTTACTTGTTTTGGTTCAAAAGTATGTATAAATAAATAAAATTTATCGATTAGGCAGATAAAAAAATTCACTGAAACCTTGAAGGATATTATAATATATATTATACTTCATTTTGTGTACAGTATAAAATTAATATTAAATGTTTTGGATGTTGGATATCAAGGTGATTTTTGGTAGTTTATGATCCATTTCAAGAGTCAAGGAAGAGAAACTGATTTCTGAAACTACTGAGAATTTTTGGAATGTTTGGTTGTATTTCCTCTGCTAGCCTGGGTTAAGTTGGCAAAAAACATAACTTTGATTAAAATGTACCAAAAGACACACATGTTTGTGTTTGAGTATCACACATCATGGAGCTGCTGTCCATTTTTTACTTTTCTGTCTTTGCCAAGGTATTTTTAAGTGTATTTCATGATTTTGCGTTTCTCATGTTACAGACTGGGCTTTCGTTTGCTAGATGGGCGCCGTGTATATGGCAGCAGAGCTGTGGCTACAGTGTTTTGCTTCACGTACCCACCAGCCCTGTGACATTGCTTTTGTCCTGGAGCTGTAATAGCACCATCTCACATAACCGAGGATGACGATCGTACACAGGTGGTAGAATAAAAGCTTTTTCCTTAGCCCGCCTTACCTTAGATGTTATTTTTCGATTGGTGACTCATTGCTTTGATTCTGAGGAGGTGCTCTTATGTCGTGACAAAGCCCACTCTGGTAAGGTCACGTGACCACTAATGTGCTCGGCGGTAAAGCGAGAGCGGCTCCTGCTACACCGCGTTTCATGCAGGACCCTCTGCTTTTTAGTACTTAAGAGTCTTTCATCTTGGTCTGGATGATGCGACTGGATGCAGAGTGGCAGTTAAAAGGATTGCATGTCCAGCCGCGTGAGGCCTGCCGCTTTAACGCATCTCATTCCGCTCCGCGGTTCAGCGGGGTAGCGTCCTGCTCCAGGTCACGTGCTGGAGTCCATGACGGACTTTCCCAGAGACCACATAGGTGTCTAAAGGTTTCTGCAGTCATTAACATAGATATGCATGCTTTCATTGGGTGTGTTGAGGAATTGAGACCAGGAACCATGGAGGCCCCAGGGGGAGGTCGTGGAGGTCAAAGGGGGCACAGAGGCTACACCTTCTGCTAGAAGACTTGTCGCGCCTGATGCGCCCAGTCTTTGTATTTAGGCTGTGGCTGCTGAAACGTATTTATGCTTGAAAGCCGCCTGCTCACCCCCCCCGACTGATGCGCCAACATCGCATACGCAGACAAATTCACATCAAGGTGTACAAACGGGCTATCAAAGCACGGCACACAGCATCAAAGGTCGGCTCTCCTCTGAACGCTGCTCTGAGTGAATGCTCTCGTGGCGTTTCCACTGCCATTAGTTGCTATGGCAGTTAATAAGGTCTTTTCAGTGAGTTCTATAAGCAAACATTTTTAAATGCAATGAGCCTTCGGGCCTCATGCTCTCCGTGCAGGTGCTGGTCGTGGGCGTTTTGCCGCTGTGTGGCTGCCGAAGTGAGCACAGGCTGCACTTTTTTAATTACGATGAAGGGGCCCTCATGTACTGGTTAGCTCCTACTGCTCCCCCCACCTTCCCTGTTGTACACACTAATGATGCTCCAGTAAATTAGCATGGCACGCACCCATTACAGCACTGCTGTATACATGTCCGATGAACCATGGGCACAATTTAACCCTTTAAGGCCCAAGGCAAACGGCATCCCACTCTTTTGTAGTTTTTTTTAATGTGTGTACAGGTGTGAGTTTGTCTTCTTTTTCTGTTTGTATGGGTGTGTGTTTGCATTTGGATTCTCTGGATTTGCAGCTTGGAGTTCAATTTAAGAGCATGGTCACATTGGAGTTAAATAAAGCTCCAAAGGTTAGATGGTGCAGCTTGTTTTTTGCTGTGTAAATCATCCCCTTTAAGTGTTGTTGTGTGTAAATGTGTACTTCAGTGTGTTACGCCATTGTTCTGGCGCTGTGGTGTGTTATCATTGAAGGCCACCTCTTTGGACAGGGATTTAGGACGATGGCACTCAGTGTCACAGAAACCTAAAGTGCATTGGATAAAGTGTGCTGCAAAGTAAATACGGCCAACTGTGCAGCATTCCCTCTCCATGATTTCTGTGTTGTTGTCTTAAAACTCTCCTACTTGGCACGTTGGACAGTGAGCCGCGCGTGCTTTGGACTCAGCAGACCCGGCAGGGCCGTAACATACGCTGTGGATTAACCTCAGATGGAAACGTGCTGTGGGCCCTTTGTTCATTGCGCCATGACAGTCACAGAACACATGGTACGAATATTCCAATGCCCCCTGCCCCAAAACTAACTTTTGTCGTTGTTTCTCCTCTCTAAAGCAGTTTATGCCCTGTCAGTGGAGAGGTGTGGGGTAGGTGCAGTTTGTATCAGGTGCGGTTGTGGTACAGATATCTTGGTGCTGACTGGCATGTGAGCATATGATGCCTGCTGATGTGACCTTGGGCACCTATTTCTTTATGCCATGTGCTCTGGTTTCTGATGTCTTGTTTGATTGGCTGACACTGATTCTGTGGTGTAAGGACCTCTACAAAACAGTGCAGCACTATGGCAAAGGAGGGCGGGGGGGTCAATTGGGGGATATGAGGAAGACATTTTGCCAAGAACCAATGACAGATGCTGTGACTTTCATATAATCATAAGCAATGGAGAGTGTGTGTGCATGCCCACCTGTGTATGTGTGTCTTTGTGTGTGTGTGTGTGTGTGTGTGTGCATGCACAGGTGCGTTTGCCCACCTGTGTGTGTGCGTGCGTTTGCCCATCTGTATGCGAGCATGCGTTTCCCTACCTGCGTGTGCGTGTGCGTGTGCGTGTACGTGTGTGTGTGTGTGTGTGTGTGTGTGTGTGTGTGTGTAAGAGTGAATCTGATTCCCTAGCCAGGCCAGCCAGTAGCTGTGAACACTTCTTCAGCAATGTTGATGGCCTCCTTTCCCAGACATCTGGTCTGCTTAGCTGCCCTGCACCACAAAGGAACATGACGTTTAATGTTAAATAAGCAAACCGCCCTATCTTCCATCCCAATGCCACCAACTGCCTCAAAAGACTTTTTTTTTTGTCCACTCGCCTTCTTCCTTGTGTAAACATTCGTGCTGGGAAAGGCTCTGAAACCTTGTAACTTTCACAGCAGGCACAGGCTAGGGAGGAAAAACCTGGTGTTTATAAAGCACAGCGGGGGTGTGGTTTCTGTCTGCTGTCCCATTTGGACTGAAGTCCTTGAATGTTGACAGTCTTGTGCTCCAGTTCAGAAGAACTTTTACGATCCGTCCCTGAGAGAAGTGGGGGTGGAGGATTAGTGTTTGTGTTCCACACAAACAGAACGTATAACTCCAAAAAACACACACGCACGCCTCACACACAAGCAGGCCCAGACACTGTAGAGGTCAACGTGCTACTGACCCACAGAGTTGTTTTTTCTGACCCAGACTAGGCTCTAGGACACTTCAGCGTTCCCGTCCAACCTGCGGGAATTGTGTCATGCCACATTTAACAACTTCTGTTCTTTGCACATATTCTTACACATCTAGGAACTCTGGAGATGCGCACCCCCTCCCTGGCAGGAATGCCACAGTTATGACCTGATCTGATTGTGCAGCTGGGGGAAACGGTTGGCAAATCAGCTGCCAACAACAGTGCAACAGGCATTTGCTCTGAAGGTATGAAAACAAAGAGGTTTTGTATCTTTGTGAAGCAGACTTTGCTGTTTTTCATATGGGTAGTATAACCATCACTAGGGCAGTGCAAAAAAAAAAAGTGTAGAGATTTGTATTCCGTGATGTGTGCATTGTCTCAGTAAATATGGCTGAGTGATGAAACATTTTGTGGTAAATGCGGGCCTGTTAGGGTCATTATGCACCATGGGAGTTTTCCAGAATGATCTACCACTTGAGCCTTATATCAGTTTTTATGCAGGTATAACTCATTTGACATCCTACTGTGTTTAACAATAACAGTAATAATGGTAGTAAAGGCAGCTTCTCAGCCTTTGGGCTAAGACCAAGTGTATTATAATAGTAATAAATATGTCAAAACGTGTTAAGCAGCTAGGCCACAAAGGCTCAGCAGTTACCTGAAGTCCAGCCCCAACAGTTTTTGCAAACTGCTCTAGGTGTGGTGATTTGGTGTCAGTTTTGTCAGGAGTGCCGATGTGAGTGCCGGTTTGTGGCTGTAGTGTTCACTCCGGCTCACTCGCAGATGTGCAGGGGAAGGGGCTTCCCATCACCATCTCGGGCTCCATAGTCCAGCTGATGAGCATCCCCTTTCCTCTGTGCTGACTGCTTGACGTCACTTTGCTGAGGATGCAACCCCAATTACAACAGTGTGGTTGGCCCAAAATGGGTAGCCCAGCTGGTCCCTATTCGCCCTCAGCACAGCAGTCTGATCAGATTAGCGATGGCGGTTGCCAAGGCCTGGCATATGGGCCAACTTCTGATTCGCTACATTTAGCGGTGTTCCTGCTGCACTGATATCGCCTAGGTAACGATGCTGGCTAGGTGGGGAGTGGTGAGTTGAAGGTCGGGGGGGGTGCATGTTTATTAAAGGCAGCAACAGAGGGTGTGTCATCCTTCCATAAACATGGACAGGGGTCCGAAGGTGCTGTTGGGCGGGGGTAATTACCACTAACCGGAGACCAGCTGTAACCCAGTTTGGCTACCTTTGGTGAAAGGATCATTTACCTCAGCAAATACCTTAGTAGAGTCAGTGAAAGAAACGGGTGTAGACCTGCAGCAACCACTGAAACCTGTTTTGCGCACATTTTCTGCAAGTGATTTTGATTTGGTTGTGTGCAGTTTTGTAAAGGTTGCTAGGTGTCTTGATTATGACATTTAATCCGTATATTGTCATACTCATACCAGCTGAACACATGCATGCATGTACCTTTCAGTGTGATAACATTTATGAGCAAACATTACATTTGTGCCTTTGTTTGGTGAGTATACTTTTCATGGTTGCTGAAAAGTAGATAAATATGCCAAGAACTCGGAAACAAATATTTAGTGAATTTGTTTGAATATTTAGTCTGCTTATGTGCAGCCAGTTAACAAACTATGCAAACCATACATGCTTTGCAGATCAACTTTGCAGGACTTATTAAAAACTTTTTGTAGTCAAAGCACCACTGCACTTGTTAAGGGGGGGGGGAATCTTTCCACTGTTGTGTGTTTGTTGTTATAATGAAGGGTGAGGGAGTGCCTGACATGGCAAGCAGGTGCTGTTCAGGCAGCCAGTTAGTCCATGTACAGGGACTCGGTGCACCTAGCTGAGGTAAGCACAAGGTGACAAATAAAGAAAAGGAGACCCTCACGGCTGTCATTAAGCCTGCCTAGTGTGCCCCCCCACCCCCTGCCTTCGGCACATTTGGTACTACCTGCGGCGGAACAGATTGGCTGCACTGAGGCACATTATCGTCATGGAGGCGATGTGCAGTGGCTGCCAAAAGGCTGTCTACACATGCACCCCAGTCGGCAGCGTCTCTCGCAGAACGCTGCCTAAGTGCTGTGTTTTATTGTTTTGGTTTACTGCTGTATCTGGGGCATGCAAGCTATAATGGAGTGGCGAAGGAGCTCTCGTTGGACAGTGCCGGGCGGCTCAGTGCATGCGAGGGCGTGGGGCTGTCACCGCGGAGCCCGTGTCGTTTGAATGGCCAAGCCTTTGCGTTATACGCGCCGCGGGCTGTTCCATTCGGCAGGCGACGCGAGTGACACCAGATGGCCTAAGTGAGGCCGCTTCCCCACCGCGCTCCGCTCCCTGTCATCGCGCTGCCTGTCCCCAATTAATATCCATCTCCGCGCGACCCTTGTGGGAAAGCGTGGCGGATAACATGACACCCCCGCAACAGCTAGCGGCTCGGAGAGCGCAGAGCAGTGTCAGAGAATAAAAAGGAAGCAGAAGCGGCAGAGAAAGGCATGCAAAGGGATCGCTCAGCACATCTCTTCATGCCCTAACACGAACGTGTCTTCAGTGTACCCACACTCACTACTTAGCAGGCATACGCCACAACTCCTCGCTGCCAGCTCACAGACAGAGCTGCAGGGGCAGGCTACTCATGTGCTTGTTAGGAAGACAACTGGCCCGCTATGCACAAACTTATGAACTCGCTGATGTTGTTTTTGTTGCTTTACTCAGAGGTACAACAGCATGGTAATGTGTGGCAATGAATTGATAGTTATCTATTTTTGGCTGCAATGTAAGTGAGCAGGCGAGATATTTGAAGCAGTATGAGGGGTAATTTGCACATATTCTTTAACCCACATAAACCTGTTATGGGCCCAGGTGAAGATACCGCTGTGTATGTATGGTCCACTGCCACAATGACTTCACTTCCCACCAAAATTGTTTTTCCATGATACTGTTGCAGCGATATGTATTTTTTGGTGTGTTTGGGGACCGTGGGTCATGTGTCTGTGTAGCCTTTATGGTCCATGGTTGTGAATACCTGCCAGTGCTTCGACCTGGCTAGGATGCATTGCATGCTCTGGCTTGTATTTCTTCTTTAAACCTGAAAATACCCAAGGTTCCACTCTTCATTACACAGAGTCTGGGTCTGTGGAAGCTTCCTGAAGCATGTAAATAATTATCAAAACAGGACAATACAAAGAAGAAAATTGTGCTTCAGATGGAAGGCAAGCAGTACACTCCTGGTTTGAGCCCCAGGCAGCACAGATGGACCAGTAGTGTTTGAGGCAGCTGTTGGCCCGTTCCCAGCCGGTCCGCGCTCTGCAGGAAGCACGTGGGTGAGCTGCGGCTCTTTTGGCATGGCTCCTCTCTTCTCCACTTGAGCGGCATTGTCTTATTACCGCTCAAGCTGTCGGTAAGTTGCCTCGGCGCCCAACTCGGGTCAGGCTCCCCGGGGCTCGTCCTGTGCATGAACAACTTTCAGCTCATATCCCACTCGGCTGCTAAAACATACAAGGCCTCGCTTTTGCAGAGGGAATACTTTAAGCCTCTGTGTGTCTGTGTTTTGAGAAGTGGTTCTGCGCCCTTCTGGTCCTGCGTAGACGCTATCTGTTTTGCAGGGCACGTCCTGGAAGTTCAGTAGACCAAAAGGACCTGGAGAGCTTCCTGTGTTATAAATAGTATTGAATATTGAACTGAGCACACACTGCATTCGTGTTTCTGTTTGGAGCTTAACGCCTTTGAAGCTTTGTGGCTTTGCCTTCTGTGTGTTTTGAGTGAGACGCTGTGTGTGTTTCGATCTCTGTGTGTGTGTGTGTGTGTGTGTGAGAAAGAGAGAGAGAGAGAGAAACAGCCTGTGCAGTGTGGCACATCCATTGATCAGCCAACATTACAGCAGACAGGGCGGTGGTGTGGCTCTCAAAGGACGTATCTGACGTTCTCACTGGCAGGCCTTCCAACAGAATAGGTAATTCTGCAACAGCCGTCCAATTACAATTCAAACAAGATGCAGGCATCTGCGCTGTGAAGTTGCAGAAAACATTTGCTTTCTTTTTCTGCAAGCTTTAAAAAGTGGTCAGAAATCCTCACCACCATTAAGGAAATTTGAAAGCCTTTTTCAGTACTTTGTTTTGGACTTTCCTCACTCTCCATGTCAGAGCGTAACATTTGTTTTCCATTAAAGGTTTTGAATCTCAGAGTGGAGTGCTTATAGGCAACACACACCCATGTGCACACACACACACTCACATTTCTTCCCTTTGTTGTAACGATACAGACTCGAGCGAATGCGTAGCTAATGCCTAACACGGCTCAATCATTACTGATTGGTAAGTCTCTTTCCTCTTTTGTCCCATTTCAGGATGACTTTTGTGTTGTTTGAGGTCGTCTGTGTAATAGTTCAGGTGAATATTAATGTTTAACAGCAACAATTATTCTATCCCTGGTTTTGGTTGCAAACTTTCTATGAATGGGAGGGAGTGGATCAAAGGTCCAAACAAATTACACCTTAAAAATAGCATCTTCCTGAACTGCTTGTGGCAAATTTGTTTCCCATAAGCTTTAATCCTAACTGGATTGCTTTAATGTTTATGGAGTTATCACCTTTCAGCTGGTGTGAGTGCTCGTTATTGAAACGCCACCAGAAGCGAGATGTGTGTAGGAGAGACACAGCTGTGGTTTTGACTGTCTGCGGTGCCAGGCCTGTGATTCTGCAGGATTAGCAGCAGCTGCTGTCCTGACATGACTGGATACAGTCTGAGTATCACATTACCCTCAGAGTAAGGCTGCTGGTAAAAGTGACCACTTTAAACCAAGGTGCCAAGTGTGACACCCACAGTGTCTGTCGGACTCCGCTTTGTTCTGAGGGCTTTGGCGTTTATGGCACACGCGTGTGGACACGGGACAGCTACATTTGAGCAGCACGAGGTTGGGATGGGGGGTAGGGGCAAGTAGGTTCATAGTACATCAGAGGTGTGGAGCCACGACCCTGACTGGCATGAGCCTGACACCTGATCTTGGCCCCCTCGGCCAAACCACCCCTCCCCCACCTCCAAGACCACATGCAGTGTGGGAGCTGCTGGCCTGAACATTTTCACACATTGACATGTTACTGTTTTTTGGATAAAAAGCTTTTTCCTTTCTGGCTGGTGGAAAGTGTCGTCCCCCCCCCCCCCAGAAAAAAAAAAACATAGTGACACCCTGTAAAGGACTTGTGGGTTCTGACTATCGTGTTTGCGGTGGATCCTTTGCGGGCTCACGGTGACTCGCTGGCCGTTTCTGTCTTTGCCGCCGAACATGCAGTACTGAGAAGACAAGCGGTAGCAAAGAGTAGCACCCGTATGACATTCTTATGACATGCCTTTGTCCTTCATCATAGAAAGCTATGTTGGGCTCTTTCTCTTTGCTGTAACAACATTGTGCAAGCGTTTGCCTTCCTGCTTCAGAATATTTCAGCCCACTCACAGGATTCTGAGATAAATGCTGAACATGCCATGGAGATTTATACAGCCGAGGTCACGTGGGGAGGTTACCTGTCTCGCTCGTGTTCCAGGTAGCTTTTTAATGGCCGCAGGTTTGGATGACCCTGTCCCTGCTGCCAGGAGTCCTGGGAACCGTATGACCCGGGATTGCCAGAGGTGGAGACGTGACGCTCAGTCACGGTGCTAGACTGTAATTGGTCAATGTTGAAACACACCACAAACACTGATCTCACACTGACAAAAATCATTTCAGGGAGAGTTTCACAAGGCTTATTTCCCAAGAGGGCATAATAACTTCAATTATGCCTATAACAAAAACATCAGATGTTTTTTCATGACATTGCTGTGAAATGTGTAAGTGCTTGTTTGCCGATACGTGTTTATTTCTGCATTTATAAGTGTGTGTGTGTGTCTCAGTTTGTGTGTACGTGTTCACGTGTGTGTGTGTGTGTGTAAGAGAGCGATAGTGTGGGCTGTATTCCTCGGCCCCCTGCTCTGATTACTGCTGTTTTGGCAGCTGGCTCTCCGTAATGGACGCCTGGCTGTCAGGGAAATTAGTATCTGCCTGCTTTATGGAAGCACTTCATTCTAGTCAGCAACTGTCAGCTGGGTCTGTCTAGTTATTAATGACAGGCACTAACTGCCTTCAAAATGTTCTGCACAAATTGGGAGCCAGAAGGAAATCAGGTTACGCTCTCTCAGTGTGCTTGTGCGGGCTAATGGGGATGTCTTAGAAATCAAGACGGCAGCAGAAAAGGGTGGGCAGGAAGGGGGGGGGCAGACCGTGTCCGTTTTTTTTTTTTTCTTTCCACAAAGAACATCTTCATACTGAAACGTACATTGCTTGTACCTCCTGCCAGACCTTTCATGAGAGCCACTGTCATACCTGTATGAAATTAGGAACTGCAGAACTAAATTTAAGCTTCAGGCTGTATGAAGGCCCTTTTTCTGAGCCTGTCACATTGTCATAGGCAGGTGAGAAAGAATTAAGGAGAAGTCACTGGCTGTTTTGGTCAAGGATGCACTAGCAGAAGCATTGTTAGAATGCCATAAATGTCACAGTGACTAAAGAAGCATTTGTGATGTGTACGTGTGTGTGTGTGTTTCTCCCACCATGCCAGTCAGTACCTGTGAACACTGTACTTCAGAGAGGCAGTGATTAATGGTGTAACAGTTTGACCAGGACACAGGCCCACAGGTGTCTGTATACTGATTTCTACTACTGGCACTAGGATAACCAGCCAAGTGTGGCTCACTGTGTGCGGCAGGTTACAGTGGTTACAGGGCCACACACATCTGTCACGTTTTTTTGTTCCAGACAGAAAAGCCAGAACCAATAGGGTTCACTGGTTAAACCAAAGCTGATTTATTTACCAATAGCAGTGATTATCTCTCTTGACAAAATGCTGTTTAGCAATTTTGCTTATATACAGTGAGGGGGCAGTAGAGAGCATAAGAAGCACTGAATATGTCACACCAGGCCAGGTGCTGCAGTATCACTTAGAAAGTAGAATACCTTGTCCAGGTTTTCTATTCCAGGAAGAATGGAACTTATTCCGCCCCCCCACTACCATCAAAACATTTCCCCCAGTCTCTAATCTACCTTTAACCCAAAGTTGTCCTCCCCCTTTTTTGCCTCTGCGTTCTTGTTTATCGGGTTTATCGGGTCTGTGTCATTGAAGGTTGGTGTCTGTGGAGGGCTTTGAGTGTTATGCTGTAATTACGCCATGTCGCCTGTGGCTGTTCTGTCGCATGTCACTGGGGGTGCTTTCCAGCTCCTAGACGGCCGACGATTATGCACTACACAAACTCAAGGGGTGGCTGTCTTCGGAGTGACAATTACCAAACTTCCTACCTATGCAAGCTACCAGTAAAACTCAGGAAGGACCAATTCACAGAGGGGAACTGGTGTTGCTAACTTAGCATCCAAAGGGGAAATTTGCTGTGCTCCAGAATCCAGTGCTGTTTGTGGTATTTATTGGTCTTCTGTCCAATAGCTGTTGAGATGACAGTGCTTAAGAAAAACTGTGTACGTGGAGTCAAAATTTTTTCTGAAGATTTTTATTGATGTATACTTCAGAATGGGAAATGTAAACATTTAGTCTTTGTGTTATTGCGCTGAACTGTGATGACTCCATGTTTGTGTACAGTAGCTGTACATCAGAACACCATGCTTCAGCTTAGGGTTAGCCGTGTAAATGCTTATCTTGATTGCATTGTTGAACACTTAAATAGAGGTTTGATAGAGACATGTAGGCATATCAAGACCTATATCAGTGTTTTGTTTGAAACATCAATAGTGTTATCTTTACGTTAGCGAGGTCAAGGATGCGAAAAATGTGAAATGAAAGAAAAACAAGACCAGTTAACAGGAATTTGGGAGGCCTGTTGGTGTGCAGGGGGGAGGGGGGCAGACTTGAAAACAGCAGCATTCTTCCACAAACGTACGTGAGATCCAGGAAGAGCAGGCGTCAGGAGGCCACCGTGACCCTCTAGCGGGGGCTGCGAAAGCACAGAAGTGAGAGTTCTGTGGCCTGCATCTTCCCAGACACGCTTCAGGGTGAGAGCGTGTGGGCCGTGTCTGCCAACGCCAGGCGATCTTGAGCTCTGATAACAGCCTGGCGCATGGGAAACGGCCACCCGCCAGCAGAAAGCGCCTTTCAGTTTAATGCAGCAAACAACCGGGGAGGTGCCGATGGTAATCCTGTATGTACGGCAAAGCAAAGAAACTTCCAGGTCGCTTCCGTCAACATGAAAGGGTTCATTAAGATCCTGTCTGCTCATCCATCAACGCCGGATTGCGTTCCAGTGTGCTTGCGGTTGTGGGGATTTTATTTTTTTTGCTGTGTGTGTGAGCGTGTGTGTTCACTGAGGCGTGGAGCATGTGACGGCGTGACAGCAGAAGGATGTTTTGAAGAGTTGTGAGTGATACGTGGGAGCAGGCTGGTGGAGCGTGACCGTGGCTCTCCATGGACCGTGACCTGCTTGTCCAGATCGGTGAAGGAGAAAAGATAGGGCCGTCTGCTCAGAGCTAGGGCTGTGATCTGGTGTGTGTGTGTGTGTGTGTGTGTGTGTGTGTGAGTGTGCGCGCGCACGCATATATGTTGTAAATTAAAAGGGAAGAGAAATCCAGCTGGCATGGGGTTCCACCCAACTGCCAAACCTGGAAGCACCTCAGCGGCCGTTGGACTTGATGCAGTCTCAGGCGTCAACGGCAACAGGCAATCTCTGGCCACCATTACCAGATAAACCTCGTCAGTCATCCTACACCTTTGTGTGCACTTGTTGGTGTGAGCACACCACACTGAGACCAGCTCTGTCCGTGTGTCTCACATTTCTTACTCTGAATGGAACGAAGAGACAAGATCCCCAAATCAAAGACTGCTGTAGTAAATAAAAAAACCAAACAGCAGCCTTGGAGACTGGGCATGTGCAGCCTAGGAGACTGGGTATGTGCAGACAATGTTCCACAGGGGGGTGGGGGGATGCGAAACACTGAGCAGGTGATAACGTTGAGGGCTCAATAGCCGCTAAGAGTTGTTGCTGGGTGGTCCAGACCTGAAAGCGTGGCTGAGTTCGGAGCAGGGAGTGGCCAGTAATGCACCACTCTGCCACTGGTGTCTCTTTTCCCTGCCCACCTCTTTGGCGTGCAGATTTGCTACCCTTGTCATTATAGGAGCCAGTTTAGGCGGTTTAATGTTTCAGACGTGGGTACTACTACATACTATATAACTGTCACTGCTTAAGACAAATGATTATAAAATGACAAATGTAATGTTAGACTTGAGGAACAACATTTCTGCGGCTGTTGTGAGGACAGTCACCATGATCATTCAACCCTTCTCTGCCTGTCCAATTGTTTGTTTTCTGTACTTAACCCCCTAACCAACATAGAGTACACCTTGTGTTTGAACCCTTCAGCAAGGAGTGATCCGGTGCCTCAGGCTCCACCCACAAGTCTTTGCTAGGGGATTGGACAACGAGAGTGGTTGCACCCCCTCGCCCCACCCCGGACCCCCAGGGCTGTTGGCTCACGGTTTCTGGACATCACAAGCAAGGACGCTGAAAACAGCAAGTTGAGGGGTGGAGGGGTGAGGCACCGGTTGGAGCAGCTCTGTGGTATGCGGCGTGATGACATGGCAGGTCATGGCAGATAGGCTGCTGGGCTGAGCTGCACATCATTAGCATGGTATGTAATTTCACATTTCATCACCGCTGCCTACCTGCTCACAGAACCTTGCCACTCCTTTTCACACTCTGCGCCTGCTTGGCAACGAACCGTAAATTACTCGCCGACTGCTTTCATTTCTATATAATATGCCTGGCCGCCTCTTGCGCAGGCAGGCAGCCACAATAATGGAGTTGAAATATATATAGTCCTTGCTGTAGCATCAGTTGATAGACTGGATACCAGGGGTGGCGTGGTGTGGCGTGGCTTGTGTGTGTGTGTGTGTGTGTGTGTGTGTGTGTGTGTGTGTGTGTGTGTGGGGGGGGGGGGGGGGCAGAGAGAGGGGGGGGGAGGGGCGGGTGTGACAAAAAACGCACAGTG